>VZTT01004382.1:0-16331 GCA_013400855.1 Buphagus erythrorhynchus
AGTTTGGGATTTTAGTTTGAACAATCCTTCTTTACCTGGCTTTTGTTTAGTAAACTGTCTGGGATTGTTTATTAATTGGCAAAAGTTTTGTTCTAATAGTACCAAGAAGTCTTGCTTGCATTTAAGTGACATTTAGATGACATTTAGATTTTATCAAAGTTAACTTTGCTAATTTGTTTGGGTTTTGTTCAGGTTTTTCCTTGAAAAACGGTAATAGATATTTTGGATCTGTCTTCTGTAGCTTTTGACAGGAATCTGATTTATGAACGTTTTTGCTTGCCTCTGTTTTCTAGAATCAGTGTAATAGTTCTGCCTTGCTGCTTCAGTGATTTTTGTTTTTAATCTGCTCTATGTACTATGTCAGAAAGTATTAGAGACTTAATATTTCACATCCTTAATTAATACTAAAGAAACTGAAGTTGATTGTAATGCTATAATTCCTAAGAATAAGTGATTTTTATGTTAGGGATCCATATAGGTTGAACAGCTCTTAATATTTTTAAATTTGGGTATGGTGTGGCTACTCACATTGCTGCTGTTTCTTAGATTTGGTCAATAAATCTAAGTTGATAAAAATGAGTTATTCTTCCTCCAGATGGCAAAGGAATAATCTAATTTAGTCCAGCTATTTATTTGTAAAACAGAGGTTTTATTCTGTATAAATTAACAGTATTTTTATGGGTTTTGCAGCTTTCCTATCATCTTTTATCCTGGATTCTGTGTGCTGGGAAGTGGTTGGAGTTGTGAAGCTGTGGAATGAGTGGTGCAGAACATCCAGCACCACAAATGTCCTCCCCACAGACTCCTTCTGTTTGTTCTACAGACTGATATCAGATCCCACAGTAAGTGACTTGAGCATTAATTCCTGTGTTTTGGCTTTCTGAAAAACAGAGCCTTCATCCACCCCCAGACAAGGCACTGCAGGACCATGGATTAATCTCATAAATGATCTGAAGGGTTAATTCTCGTTAAAACTATGTGAAGTTCTGTGTGGAGCTCAGCACAAAGATGTCACAGTCTTGTGGCTTCACTGCATTTGTGAGCAAAAAATCCTCATTGAAACAGTTAAAGAAACCCAGAATAACTGAACAAGTTATTGTCTGCAGCCACATCATCCTTACAGGTGATTCTGAGCTGCTGTTGTGCTCTTTAAATCACTTGTTTACACAAGTTTTTACTTTATTTTAGGTTTTATTGTGCCAGTGTAGTTGCTACGTGGCTGAGGATCAACAGTTCCAGTGGCTTGAGAAGGTAAAACTGGCAAGAAAATAAATGGACTAATAAAATCCAAAGGGTGGGGATCCTCCTCTCTGATACTTTAAACATGATAGTGTTAAATAAGTTTCCCCTGTGGTTTTCTTTTATTAAATATTCAAAAATAGATAGATTTACTCTCTGCAGGATCCGTGAAATCCCTTCCTAAAAGCTGCCAGCTGTATCTGCTGTGACCTCCCAGCTGAGTGCACTCACTCCTTTTGGGCAGTTTCAGTTTTGTTGGCACTTAACCACTTCCCAAATCTTTTTCCTGCTTGGTTTTCATTTCCCATGGCTTATTTCAGCTGCATTTTACCTCTGAGAAATTTTTTCCTTAAAAAAAAAAACAAAAAAACCCAAAAAAACAGCAGCAATTTGTACAGCTGCCAAAAGATCACCAGACAAACCAGTTGTGGAGCTCCTGGTGGATGGTGCCAGCTGCTGGGTGTGTTCTGTGCCTTTGCCAAAGGGGAGCTGGAGGGGAAGGTGCCTCCCAAGCAGCATTTGTCCCATTTGTTCCCAGATTTTACATTCCCAGGGCCTTACCCCAGCATCATCCAGCTACACAGGAGCACTGCTGGTTCAGTGAAGTGCCTCCAACTATCATCATTTTGATTTTAATAAGATAAAGCCAGGGGTGAATGTTCCTCCTCTTGATTTTCCTGATGGATTTGGGTCACTGCTTTGCCTGGAGGAAGTGTGGCTTATTCTGTCTTGCTGTCTGTCTGCTCCTCCCTGCCTGCCTTTAAACCTCTGCTGAGCTGATGGATGACCAGGGATTCTAAAGCTGTGCTTAGAGATAAGTACAGCTTTGCTGGGGGATCATTTGGAAGTTTAAAAACCATGAGACCTCAAACATTTTGCTTTTGCTGTATTCCACACATTCCTGCACTTCATTTAAAGTGGGGTTGCAGAAGAAAGATGGCTGGGGGGTTGTTGTGTTCCCCAGTTGTTTGTGGCTATGTGTGATTTCCAGTGTGGGTGTTCCTGAGCAGTAGGAGTGTGGTTGTACCAAGTCAATGTTCCTGAGGATTTTTAGTATTTGTGGTTCTTGGTATTTTTAAATGTGCAGCAGAAACAATGTGCTGGCAATCTTTTTGCTTTTAATGTGAATTGCAGACCTGTTCTATGTGTAAATCCTGATTTCACTGACCATGTCCTGTCTCCACAAGTCAGATCTTTACACCTGGGTGTGTTTTCTCTGTAAGGGATCACTGACAAACGAGAACACACAGGTTGGAGTTTTGCAGCCATGAATTCCAGACAGTGTTCCCAACAAAGCAAGTGGGAAATATGTGAACTTGTGAATATTTCTGTCACATTGCTGTCACAGTGGTGACACAGTGATGGGAGGGCACAGGCAGCTTCCCTCCTGGGATTGGTACACAGACAGAAACAGGCAAGTTTCTGTCACAGTTTCCAAATTCTCTTTTCTTTTCTCCTGTTGGTATTTTGTGATGGCCAGAAGGTTTTGTACTTCAAAACTCTGTTCTCTGAACTTGAGAAAGAAAATTTAGGGTTCTCTTTCTCAATTCAACTTTAATAGAATTAAATAAAATCTGTACATCTAAAAGAAAAACTCTTAAAATATAGTAGGACATCTGGGGAGCACAATTTTAATTTCAAATGTTATGCAGCTCAGTGAACTGCTTGTTTTTATTTGGAATCCTTTTTCTTTCTACAATCACCATTAATTAAAGCAGTAAATCTTATATTGAATAGAAAGTGCTGAAAACCTAAAACCTCTCCAGAAGATCACTAGACTTGGTAAATATGTCAGCTCTTATTTTGAGGTTTTTTATCTCCATCTCAGGAGCAATGCCTGGGAAGTTTCTACCCAAAGGCTGTGATTCAAACTGGTTTTAGTCCTGCAAACCTGAGTTCAAGTGCCCTTCACACTGAAATTGAAATGAATCTTTGAGGTGTCTCTGCTTTTATTTTATATTTATATTAAGAGAAATTTTGCTGATGTGATTTTTTGATTTCGTGTTTTTGGCTCAATGCAGAAGAAAGGCTTGCAAGTAACCATCCTTTCCACATGTCCTGTAGCTGATTATAAAACTCAGGAATCCACTCTGACACTTGTATCTCCATTCCTGAGAGCCTTGAAGACCAAAGAATTCCAGGAGCAGGTCTGCTGCCCACTGCTGGAGCAGCCCAACATTGTGAGGGACCTTCCTGCTGCTGGTACTTTGCAATTCCAATTATTTACAGAGCTGCTGGTGGAAACCCAGAATTCCCCCTGAGGAGCATCCCACTGCAATTAGAATTTTTGCTTAATTGTGGGAACTGACTGACAAGTCAGCTTTTTAAAAGTTAATTACTGACAGATTCACGTCTTACACATTGCCCTGGAAAATAGGGATAATTTTCCAAACCAGCCACAAATCATTTTACCTGTTATGTGTGGGACAGAAGTACTGGAAAATTCTTCAGTATAGCCTTACAAATCATGTTGTACAGTGGGTTTTTTTGGGGAATTTTACTTAGTAATTAAGTAAGTTTTATTAAGAATTATTTTCATCTGAGCATCCAAAGTAAAAGCTTATAAAGTCCTTTCTTATATTACAGGTAAGGAAGCTTGCACAAGGCTATTAATCAACCTCATGGAGAAGTTAGGTTCAGATTTTTTATGTAATTTAATAAAAACCTTGAGCTTTTCATTTTAGAATCCCTAATGGTAGCAGCGTGAGGAAAAGCTTGTCTAGCAGGAGCTAAAAGTGGTTGATTTTCTCTTGTTCACACTTCTTTTTATGCTTTTTTTTTTGTTTGGGTTTTTTATTTGGGTTTTTCGCAGATGTTGCTATTATTTTTATTTACTAGTAGTTTCCAGGTAAGGTATGTGCCAGGAAGAATCACCTGCATTTAACTCATTTTTGGTGGTTTATTTCCTTGTGTAGCTGGGGGATGAGGAGTGGCTGCTCCAGCAGTCAGGATCCTGAACTGGTAATTAAACTGCCATGGGTTTAAAATTCTGATTTTTATACACAGACCTGAGTTTGCTTTTCTGCTGAATTGAACAGAGATTTTCTTTTGCCCTGTGTTCAGTTCTGAGTTACTGCCAGGTGTGGCAGATCCCTGCAGTGCTGTATCAGTGTTACACTGATGTCATCAAGCTGGACACTGTTACCATTGAAGCCTTCAAGCCTCTGCTTTCTTCTAAAGTCCTGAAGAGTTTAGCCAAGGTAAAATTCCATATTTAAAATTAATGGCAGCTGTGGGCTGGTTTTGTCTGTCTCCATCTCTTGCATTCTGCTGACTTTGTTCCCCTGTGAGGATTTCATCTGAAAAGGCAGAAAAATACAGATTGTAATGACAGTGCTTGTACCTGCTGTAACATCTGTGTGGCCTAGAAATAATGAATCTACAGCTTCCTTCAGAACTTCATTTTTAATTACCAGGCTCTTCTGATGGTATGGATATATCAGGGAGGGATTTCTTGTGCTTGTGTAAGCTGCAGTTTCCTTTGGAGTTGCCTCATTGAAAACTTCTAAACTTTTTGTTGTGTTTTTTTTTATTATTTTATTTTTACATTTTATATTCATATACCAGATGGCTCTGTTCTAGCTCTGTATCTGCCTCTCTTCTGGCATACAGGAAAGCTTCTTAAAATACCCATTTTGACCTATAACTTCTTTTTGGAGCTAGAACACCAAATTTCTGAAGAAATTTCTACACTAATCCAGCAGCTGTGAAGTCCAGCCTGGCCTTGAACACTTCCAGGGATGGGGCAGCCACAGTTTCTCTGTGCCAGGGCCTCAGCACCCTCCCAGTAAATCCCATTAATCCCATAAATTCCCACTGCAGCTCCTAAAATGAATGTTTTACTCTTTCTGAAATGTTTTAAATTGAATTTTAGTTGGTTGAAAACACTTTGAACCCAGATTTAAGTGCCAAAGAGGTCTGTGTGTACTGAGGTGTTTATTTCAGTTCTAAAATCAGTTTTCAGTACAGTTCACTCTGTCCTGCTGAGTAAGTCTGAGTAAGACATAAATATTTAAACTCTGAAGGAGAACCATGACAAATACAGAGGTTCTTGACCTCATGTCCAAGCAAGGAGCAATGCAAAAATAATAAATCCCATTTTACTGCTGAACTGCAGATTCCTGTGGATGACTTCATTCAGAAGACCTCAGTTTTGCTCACAGTTAATATTTTAATAAAAGTGGTGTTCAGAGTAATGAAAATGGGACCAGAGGCCAGTGGGGCTCTTGCTTTGTGCCCAGCACTGTGGGTGATGCTGATCCTCTCTTCCTCTCCCCAGGATGCCTCTGAAAGCACCAAGATTTTGAAGAAGTTCCTGACAACCAGTGAGACTCACAATAATATCTACATCTGACAAGGACAGTTATGCTGCACTTTTGTAAACTCCGGTTTCTTCTCTAGAGGACTTTTGGAATTATTTTTTTCCCTTAAAAGTAGAATAAATTCCAGTAGATTTTTATTTTTCCACTCATTTTTTGTTGCTTTAAACTTCGTCACTGCAAACACCCTTCTGCATGGCTTGGAAGACTTTGTTCTGGAGTGATTTTAGGAAAGATACCTTGGATATGAAAAGCAACTCCTTTTTCTCCTCCTGAAGGGATTGTCTTACCTTAAAATATTCCTTTAATAAGTAAAAGAGGAAATGCAGATCAGGAATTCTGTCTGTATCTAATGAGAACTCTCCTTTTTCACTTTATTTTGAGACCTGAAGGTTTTTCTGATATTTGATGCTCTTCAGAGATTCGTCTGTGATAGAGAAAATGCACTCTCTGTCCTTTTCCACCCACAGAAAATTTTGCTTATGCTTATTTATGGCTCCACGTGCCCTTTTTAATCTATGCATTGATACAAATGCAGTAATTCAAGTATGGGAAATGCCTTTAAAACTTGCTAGTGAAAAATAACCTCTCCTGGTCAAAGGGGCTGGCAGGATCACAGGCTGCTTCATCTGGATTTGCCAGGGCAAACTGATTTAATCCACTTTAAAACACCAAAATTTGGGCAGTGATAGGAATAATAAATATCTCTTAGGCAGAGCATGTGATTTATGGAGGAAAGTTAAAAGGTTTTAAAACATCTCCAAAAATCCTCTGGAAGTTGGTAACAATTTTAGCAGTTTATTTAAAGTATTAACTAGGATTGAGGTGCAATTCTGAGTTGTACTCTGTTTAATTTAACATTTTGTTTAAGAAAATGGTGTTAAAGTATTAATTTGCTCCCAGGTGATTCTGTTCTCTGCTGGGTCTAGCTTTGACTTGCATTGGATGGTCAGTGGATATTTCTGAACAGCATTTTCCTTCACAGAACTGTCACTGATTTAAATTTCAGTTCAGGTAATTACAGACGAGCAGATCTTGCCTGAAATGGCACTGGATTTTGGAACTGGATTTTGGAACAAATTCTGAAGCTTTGTTGAGGTTTTTCTCCCCATTTCTGTCCATCCTTTTAATTCAAAAACTGGTTTTATGTGTGATCTGAGCTGAGAATTCTGTTATTTTGATAGTTGGCTGCACCATTTTCTTATTTTTACATGTTTGGTTCATAATAAATAAAGCAGATATCAAGAAATATCTTTAAGAGCAAATTATGCAGACCCTTAGAGGAATTGTGAATGTATTTCTGGTATTGGTGTGATCACCCAGGCAGTTTGCAATGTTTCAAAACAGTTACTATATTATATTTAATTCAGTTTTTACTACCTGGCTTTATGCTGAAGTGTGAGAATGCTCCTAAACACCTTGAATAAAAGTGGCAAACAAAGCCCTGGCAGCTTGGGAGATGAAATCAGACTGAAACCTGGTGTTTTGGCAGAATTCTTCAAGGATTCACTATTCTTGCTTGAAAGCTCTCCATAGCAGGAAATGTTTAGGTAGTGGGGAAGTACTGTAGGGCAGTGAAAAAAAGAGATTTTACTTTAAAATTCTGCCTTTTCCCATAATTTGATGTAGGAAGCAGCTCATATTCACCCCTTAAATATTCTGGAAGCCTCAGAACTAATGATGAACTGTGTCTCTCATAAGATGTGAGTGTTGACTGAAGATTTTTTCCATATTTGAATGTTACTGCCTCTTTTATTTTCCCTTCTGTGCTCTCCAGTATCTACCAAGAGCCTGCAGTGAGGCTTTCTTGTTTCCTAACAGCTGCTGGGTTTAATCCTTGTAGGAGTTCACAAACTTCAGACTTGTCAAATGTGGCAGATGGCTTCAAAGCTTTGGGGGAAGAAGTTTGAAATGAGATTGTGTAAGACTTGGTTTCCTGAGCTATTTGCTAAATGCAAATTATGAAACCAGAGTAAACTGTGAGACTGGAAGAAGTTGGGGGTTTTTTTCCATCTCTTTTTAAACTCATTTAAGCTGCTTTTTACCTTTTTTTAGATAACAGTTATCTGTTGTGCTACACTGATCTGATCTGCTGAATGTCTTCCAAACCAAGGGCTCTTCTCGAGTCCTCTCTGCTTTGTCATGCTGCAGATTTTATTTGGTAGGCAGAGGTGTTTTCCCATTCCTGAAGGGTCTGACTCCAAGGTAATATGCCTGACGGACCTAAAGTCCTGGATTTGAGGTGCATTTTATGGAGGCTCCTTTGCTTTTGCCTTGGAACCTGTTGGAGTCTGTGCAGAGCAGGGCTGTACAAAGGTAATGTCCAAGCCACGTTTGGGCTGGAAGGGACCTAAAAACTCATCCAATTCCACCCCTGCCATGGCAGGGACACCTTCCACTGTCCCAGGCTGCTCCAGCCCCAGTGTCCAACCTGGCCTTGGGCACTGCCAGGGATCCAGGGGCAGCCACAGCTGCTCTGGGAATTCCATCCCAGCCCCTCCCAGGGAACAATTCCTAATTCCCAAAATCCCATCCAGCCCTGCCCTCTGGCAGTGGGAAGCCATTCCCTGTGTGCTGTCCCTCCATGCCTTGGGAATTGTCTCTCTCCATGTTTCCTGCAGCTCCTTCAGGCCCTGCAAGGCCACACTGAGCTCAGCCCAAAGCTTCTCCTGTGCAGGCTGAACAATGGCAGCTGTGCCAGCCTTTCCTCCCAGCAGAGCTGCTCCATCCCTCTGCTCATCCTGCTGCCTCCTCTGGGCTCTCTGCAGCAGCTCCAGCTCCTCCCTGGGCTGGGACAGCTCTGCCCCAGGTGAGCTCTCACCTGAGCACAGGGACACAATCCCAATCCCTTTCCTGCTGTGGATGCAGACAGGATTCACATTATTCCCACTCCTGGGAAAGGTCTCATTTCACTGCACAGATCCAGGAAACAATTCTTCCCAGATTCCATGCTCACATTGGCTCTTCTCTGCACATTGTTTTGTTGCCAGAACATCACTTCTGACATGTAATTCTACAATTTCTATGCCAAGAAACTGAAACGGCAAGCATTTTGTTCTACCTCATTCTTTGTTGGTTTTTTTTAACATTCTGGTTTGTGTCTAAAACATTGACAGATCTAAATGAGCTAAAAAAACAAAAATAAAATAGATTAATTATTTTTTTTTGTGCTGCCATCAGATCTGCACTTTTTTTTCCCCTTTAAATATTTGGGACTGAAAGTTTTGACAGCTGTTGCACATAGCAGCAACCAGCACCTACAGGAACCTCCTCAAGCCAAGTGAGATCACAGCTCTGAGGTCAGGCTTTTTTACTTCAGAAAAAACAGATCCTGTTGAGAGATCTCCCAGAATAGCTGATGAGCAGAAGTACTTGAGAATTCCATGAAGTAAATACTGTGGGAAACCATTAACTCACAGGGATAGAAATGCAAAGCACTTGTTTCACTTTAGTATCAAGGCATCCTGATGTGAGGGAAGGCCACAGACCTCAAACTCTGTGTGTGTAAAAAGGTTAAAGTCAAGTTTTTTCCTTTTAAACAATTCTGTAACCAAATGTTTAAAAGTTCTTTGGATGGAAAATTTGGGCCATTGCTTTAAAGTAGGAAATGTTTCATAAGAATAGTGATGCACCTTCAAAGGACAAATAATATAAAGCATTTATTGAGAAGACCACAGGTTCTTCCCCTATGTTTGAATGAGAGAATTCCAATGTGCTTTCATACACTGAAAACTCCATATTTCATGTTCAGCATTGATATTTTAATTCTAGGTTTGACTTGGATCCCTTTTCATTAAATAAAAGCAGCCTTCTTCCTGTCAGTTCCAAAGACTTTAAAGCTGCTTCATGGGGAATTAACAAAAGGAGAGATGAAAAATTATATTAATAGAGTCACAATCACTGAAGGCAGCAGCTTGATTACTGAACAGAGAATGTACAGCCTCATTTAATGTAAAGAAAGAAACCCCAAAGCAAACCTGTGGGAGCAAAGGTTGGATGAGAACAGAGGCAGCCACTATGGAAAGGTGAGACCCCAGCAGAGAAGACTTCAGCATCCATCATCCTATAAAATTAGGGTTTGAAAGGGTTGGGGTGGAGCCCAAAGCAGGTTGTGAGGTGGGTTTGCTGTTCCCTTTGTGCTGCCCCACTGAACTTGCTACCAGAGTGGGATTATAAAGATATTTTTGTGCAGAATAAGCACAGTGAGAAGTACAAAATGCTCTGCCTGGCTATTTCCACCCTTAAACCCTGGAGGACACTTGCAAGAACCCCTGTGGATGCTGTCAGAAACAAGCCAGTCTTTTGTTCATTCCTTAGAAAGTGCTGGTGCAGAACTGTTCAGCCTGGATCTGGAATTAAGATGTAGCTCCATCAGGATGCTGTGGGTTTTTTCCAAGTGGCAGGAAATAATTTGGGATAAGCTGGTAGTGCCATGTGTGAGGAAATGCTCTGCAACAGTGGATTCAGCACCTGCCCTTGCAGTTTCCACTTTTTTATGTTCTTCCACTTCCCTATCTGAGTGTGTGTATAGAGGAATATTTGCTTTTAACAACTATTAAAATCTAGTAGGTTTTTTTAGCAAAAACTAGTCAGTGGGGGTTTTATAAATAACCTTATTCCCAGGTGTTGTGGGAGGCATATTTCCTATCTTTATGGACAGGAACTTTACCCCCTGCAAGGCTGTGGTAGAGATCTTTTAATTTAAACCCAAATAAGAATCCCCACAGTCCCCAGCTGACACCTGGCCTGGCAAGGCAAGGAATTCTGGATGGTGCAGATTTGTCTGACCATAAAGTTCAGTGAAGATTTTGCTGGTTCTAGCAATTCTTTCCAAAGTTTGTTCACAGAAAGGGTTGTTAAATATTGGAAGGGGCTGCCCAGGGAGCTTTGGAGTGCCCATCCCTGGAGGTGGCACCTGGAGGTGGCACTCAGTGCTCTGGGCTGGGGACAAGGTGGCCATGGGGCACAGCTGGGACTGCACGGGCTGGGAGGGCTTTTACAACCTAAATCGTTCTGTGAATGCTCTGCTTTGTGTCCTACTGGACAATAATCCTATTATTTGCTTTCCTGAGCATCCCAGCATGGAGGTGACTGAGGTGAGGTACTCAAAGCTGCAGGTTGGTTTGCCCTGTGGTGC
Source organism: Buphagus erythrorhynchus (assembly GCA_013400855.1). NCBI lineage: Eukaryota > Metazoa > Chordata > Aves > Passeriformes > Sturnidae > Buphagus > Buphagus erythrorhynchus. The sequence goes on from VZTT01004382.1 coordinate 10,696, forward strand.
CCATTGTGGCCACGAGGCTTTCTAAGGTTCATGTACATTTTAGGTTTTCACTGTTTATTTTCAGTTTAATAATCATCTGAGAAAAATCTGGGCAAAAATATTTCTGAAGTCAAGGCTGGAGATCAAATTTAGTATCAGGTCAGTTTTGAGATGGTTTTTTATTCTGGTTCAGCTTCAGCTGTCTCTGATGTTATTCAAACTAAAGCAGTAAATCTTGTACTTCATAGAATCCCAGCATGATTTGGGTTGGAAGGGACCCTAAAGTTCACCTCATCCCACCCCTGCCATGGCAGGGACACCTCCCACTGTCCCAGACTGCTCCAGCCCCAATGTCCAACCTGGCCTTGGGCACTGCCAGGGATCCAGGGGCAGCCACAGCTGCTCTGCCCACCCTGTGCCAGTGTTTCACCACCATCCCAGGGAAGAATTTCTACCTAAGATCTAATCTAACCCTGTCCTCTGTCAGTTTGAAGCCATTCCCTGTGTGCTGTCCCTCCATGCCTTGGGAATTGTCTCTCTCCATGTTTCCTGCAGCTCCTTCAGGCCCTGCAAGGCCACCCTGAGCTCAGCCCAAAGCTTCTCCTGTGCAGGCTGAACAATGCCAGCTGTAGGTGCTTCTTGAGGTAGTGGCATCCCCTCTGCTTCATGGGACAGGGAATTGCTACAGGAACTTCTCCCTTGCAGCAATACAGTGAGTGCTTCCCTTAAATAAGAGTTTCTGCAGTAAAAGACCACTCTCTGTGGTCTCCAGAGCAGCCCAGCAGAACCACAGGCTGCAGAAGTGGGTTCCCATGCTGGTTCCTGTGCTGGTGTGAATCCTGTCCATGTCCTTCCTATCAGATGGGACCCAAATTCCCAGAGCTCTGCACCACTGAGAAGAGACTCCCCTGCATTCCTGACAAAGCACCTCAAAACAGGAACAAACACTGTTACCAGTGAAGAGCAAGCAGGGCTTTCTAATACCACATTTATTTAGTTTTCCCTCATTTAATTTTCACTTTTTGAACAAAGACTCAGCACCAGCACCAGCTGCTGGACCCTTGCTCTGCACTGCAGTGTGCACTCTGAGCCAGATGTTAAAATCCAGCTCACTTGGAGGAGGTCTTGACTTAATCAGCGTGGGGTAGAGAAAGTAATGCTGCAATGCTCCTAGAAAAGGTCACTTGTCTGAGAGGAGAGCAGCTGGAAAACCCTGGGTTTTCCATCCCCTGCACCCCAGGGGTGCCGTGGCCACAGCTGCAATGCCACGGAGCCAGGCTTAATGTTTGGGAAGTGGCTTTGATTTTTGGGACTTGCAGGCAGCCAGCCTGGTGCTTTCTGCTATTGACATGTGGCTTCCAGACCCTCAAATCCAATGCACGTTATGAAAATGCCTAAGTGTTGGATTTAAACCATATTTTAATAATTTGGCCACCTGTACAATATCCTAATGACCTTAGGAGAACTTGAGATCCTCTGTAAAGTTATTCATAGCAGATGTTAAATCTTTGGTGTATTCCACACATTTACACACTGGGCGACAGACACTAAACATTGCTCTTACAAAAATAACCCAAAACATATTTATTTCAAAGAATTAGAGTGGGTCATAGCAGGAAGTGGATGCAGGAACCTCCATCCATTGTTGTGGTTTATTTTAAAGGTGTGCTCCAAGAGAGAGGATTAAAAGAAGTTTTGGTCTTTACTACAGTTGGATAAAATTATTAGTGTTTAAAAGATAAAAAGCCTTTTATTATATACATTTTGTTCCAGTAACTTTCTCAGCTGTTATTTTTCTGGCCCAGCTTTATTATTTTTTTTTTAGTATGCTGTAACTCTCCAGCTTTAAAGATGTCATTACAGGGCACTAAATCCTAAGTGCCAGACCCGTCCTCTAATGATTGAAAAATTACCCTTTTGGTCAGAACTTGAGAGCCAGAAATGCAAAACCTGCTGGAAAGAGGCAAAAGTCCTCATCTGATGTGCCTGGGCAACAAATCTCTCTAAGTAGCCAAGTGAATTAGCTTTTAAAGAGCTTTTAAAGATGAAAACTGCTGGCAAGCAATTGCATATATATATATATGTTTGTATATACATAAATACAGTCTCCATTGGTGTAAGTAGCTGTGAGTTAATTTTGGAATCAATTTTTAAAAACTGAGAATGTTTTAGGGTGGTTTTAGTTGCCTCCTGAGGTTTTTATTTACCCTGTAACTATGAGGGCTGGATTTTCTTTGTGATGAAAAGTTCTGGCAAAGTCACAGAATGGTTTGGATTGGAAGGGATTTTAAAGATCATCTCATCCCACCCCTGCCATGGCAGGGACACCTCCCACTGTCCCAGTGTCCAACCTGGCCTTGGGCACTGCCAGGGATCCAGGGGCAGCCACAGCTGCTCTGGGCACCCTGTGCCAGGGCCTGCCCACCCTGCCAGGGAAGGAATTTCTTCCTCAAGTCACCAAATTTTCAAGAAACCACTGGTTTTAGAGCCTTCAATTTTATTTCTCTAAAGAGTTTTCTCCAAAATTTGGTCATAACTTCTGGACAGCCTGGCTCTGGCTGTGTTGTCTCACCTGCCCCAGCCTGAAGGAACTGGATTTGATGATCATACTGGTTCCCTTCCAACTCTGAATATTCTGTGATTCTGTGAACTAAACCAGAAGTGAGAAGTGAAAAGGCATGTAGAACTACCCAGGCTACCCAGAGCTGTGTTTTCCTTAAAGAACAGACTGGAATATTCTAGAGACTGTGCACTAATTAAAATGAGGATTTTTCCTACATTTTCTGAGCGTGAAATAGGAGCATCACTCAGGGAACTCCTGCATGGTGTGTTTACGGGTTGCCATTGAAAAATTGGCTTAGGAAGTGAAAAGTCTGAGTTCCTCTGCTGCTGGAGCTCATAAAAATACACCTGGTTGGCTTTTCCAGCTGCAGGTGTAGTGTCAGCCTGGATGTGACCTCTCTTTCTGCAGGAGAACAGATCATGTGTGTAACACAGGGGAAAAAATTTCTCTGCAGCTGGAGACAGGGATGGGGCAAATTTCCCTCTATTATCATAAATCAATGCAAAACTTTAGTGATGATTAGAATAAAACTGCATTATCCTGTAGCTTTGTGGTCCATGAGGTGATGTTGAAATAAGTGATACTCACTGCTTTATCCTGGAATAAGCTAAAACTCATCCCAATGGCTTTATATTTTTGTTCCAAATTATCATTGTATGTGTATATATGGACTTACACAACCACTCAGAGATTTTTGATGTGTAAATATTGATTCACTGAGTTGCTGAGATCATATCAAGAGGCCTTTCAACACTGACAGCTTCTGATCTTTTGGTGAGGTGTTATTTTTCATTTGAAGGCTGGTTTATTTAGCTGGGTAGAGCATCACAAGCAATGACTGAGGTGTCTATTTTGATTTCCTGGCTATATAGCTCAGCATTAAAGTTGTTTCTTAGGACTTGGCATTAAAGATTCCTGAAGAAGAAAAGGCTTTGGAAACACCCAACTTTGGTCTTCAGGATGGAGAGGGACTTTTTACAAGAGCCTGAAGTGACAGGACAAGGGGGAATGGCTTCAAACTGACAGAGCACATGGTTGGATTAAATGTTGGGCAGGAATTGTTCCCTGGCAGGGTGGGCAGGCCCTGGCACAGGGTGCCCAGAGCAGCTGTGGCTGCCCCTGGATCCCTGGCAGTGCCCAAGGCCAGGTTGGACACTGGGGCTGGAACAGCCTGGGACAGTGGGAGGTGTCCCTGCCATGGCAGGGGTGGAGCTGGATGATCCTTAAGGTCCCTTCCAACCCAAACCATTCCATGACTCCTGGACCATTCCATGACCCAAAAGCCCCTTGGGTTCTGCCTGTCTCTGCCAGCATTCAGGAGTGACTCCATCTCTGATGGGTATGTGGCTAGATTTGGCTTCTCTGCCCATCTCTCTTATCTCTTCTACTCTGTTTTCCCTTAAATAATCTGGATTTGGTGCTCAAACCCTCCAAACAGGGCACTCACAGGCACTTGTGTCCAGACAATCATGGGCCCAAAAGGACAAGATACGAAATTGTCCAAGAGTCAGCTCTGGGTGAGGATGGTGTTTTTAGGAACTTTGTATTTCTAGGAGCATCAGCCCCAGGAGCAGCAGCAGAAAGGGTGTGGGGTAGGAACACCCTGGACTCTTCCAGGGAAACAGACCCAAGTCTCAGTTTGGGGCTGCTCAAAGCTGTCATTAAATATATTCCTGCCCCAAGAGGGTTTCCCTCAGAGTCCCTGGATATGCTGCTGAGTTCTGTGGGCTTTGGAACACCCCTCGTTGTGCATAAATCAAGCATGGGTTTAATAAACACAAAATCACAGCTTTGGTCTCACGATGGCTGAGGACATGCAGTGAATGTGTGGAACTGCAACGAACCAGCAAAACATTTCCCGCCCTGTCACCAGCAAATGGGAAAGCTGTAAATCCTGAGCACTTAATGTGGAAAAGCTGATGCCTTTTCTACAGACAAGGGCTTCAAAACCCCTGTTCCCTGTATCCTTCAAGTCATAAAATCAAGAAATGAAAAGTTAGTGGCTCCTGAGGTGAGAAAACAGACCGTAGCAGAATAACCTTTGTTTGGTCATGGGCTCTGACTCTCTGGATGCTGCTTTTCCACAAAATGCTCCTGTCCTGGAAGCATTTCAGCAGCTAATGAGCAGTGGGGAACGTGGCTGTGGTCACTGTCAGGTTGCTGAATGGACCATGCTTTGACATGGTCAATTATTTCCTTCTTTTTCTGCCCTCGGAGTTGAAACAGTGTGGATAGTTCTTATTTTCCCCTTCATTGACTGAAGCAAAGCAGCCTCAGAAAAATGGCTATTCTGGGTCTGGGAAAACATGACAAAAAAATCTCAACAAAATAAAAAGGAAAAATGGAACTTGAAGGGTTTCTGTTGGGATTTTTAAATTGACTGACACGTTTCATTTGTACTCAGACTAAGAGTCTATTTTCAAAATTGGTTGGGTTTGGTTTTTTTTAATTTTGTTTTTTAAATCCAGACAGACTTGTTCTTATTTTTTTGTATGCCATCATCAAAACACTGCTGTTTAAAAAATTAGAAATATAAATGTGTGAGAGCGTTCTGGTCTAAAACATCCAAAAAGTGGGGGAAGAAGGTTGATATCTCCTTCTTCTTCCATAAAGGTGATGGATAAATCTGTGCTAAATCCAGGAATTCAGGAAATTCTGTCAACTTCATTCCTGTACTATTGTGTGCCACAGCGTCTCCTGGGTGGGGCTGGGTGGGTGGAGCTCTGAAGGGCGTGGCACTGGGGGGGATTTTTTTTCCCTTTTCCAGGGTTTTCTGGTCCCTCAGATCCATAGGATCAGCTGAGCTGGGAGAGCTCTGCCCATATGACACCGATGACAATGATGACCATCACTTTCCTGTCTCCAGGGGTGTTTTCCCTCCCCACCTCCCACGTCATCCCAACCCCTCTGGAATGTTCTCCGTGGCAGCCATTTATCAGCAATTTGCTGCTGTGGTTGGCAGGGGTTTCACAGGGCTCTGCTTTCCCCTCCTCCACGATAACACGGCTCGTGCCACATTCCCAGATCCCATCCCATTATCCCATTTCATCCCATTATCCCATTTCATCCCATTATCCCATTTCCTCCCCTCCCC
>VZTT01004382.1:16361-29255 GCA_013400855.1 Buphagus erythrorhynchus
CCATCCCCTCCCATTATCCCATTATCCCATTATCCCATTATCCCATTATCCCATTATCCCATTATCCCATCCCATCCATTATCCCATCCCATCCCAGATCCCATCCCATCCCATCCCACTATCCCACCCCAGATCCCATCCCATCCCATTATCCCATCCCATCCCATCCCACCATCTGTTTTCCATATGGGAACATGCTGCTCTCGTTAGCCACCTTCGGAGCCGCCCGGCAGCCAGGTCCCTGCTCAGAAACAAATAAATTGTCTGGTGTCTACTGGATTTCCTTTCGGGCCTCACTCCCCACTTTAAACTTGGCAGCGTTTCAGAGCAATCAAAATCCAATCAGGGGCCGTGCTAACTCCATATGTTTTATTTCCAGCAGGGAGGAGGAAGCTGGGGCTGTTCTGGGTGTGTGACATGCCACAGGCCGTGTGCACGTTTCCCTCTGCCTGGTACCCTGAGCCCTGCTCGGGTTTCCTGCAGAAAATTCCGGCTGCCCAAGCGCTGTGGATCCAATTAGCTTTCCTGGAAAGTGGAGCAGCTCTAATGGAGAGTGAAGCAAATGTAAACTACAATTAGTTCGATGTGTTGGAAACTCGCTGGAGTCCTCCGGGGCTGAGCCCCGAGATATAAGCAAACTTGACAGGTTGCCTTTCTTTAAATGGTGTTTGGGACATGGTGATTACCCCTGTCACGGGGCTGCTGGCATGTTCTGCAGGGCTGGACTCCATCAGTCAGGATCCTTCTGCCTCTGAGAATGCTGCAGCCTGTGTCTGAATGTAAAACACGAGCCAGGAGGAATGTGTGTGAAGGAGTTCCTCCAGCAGAGCTGCCTGCCATCCCCTGGGATCAGAGGATTTCTCCCCATGCCTTTCACAGGGTCATAGAACCACCGAATGGGTTGGGTTGGAAAGGACCTTAAAGATCTTCTCATTCCACCCCTGCTGTAGGCAAGGAACCTTCCAGTATCCCAGGCTGCTCAGAGCTCCATCCAACCTGGCCTGGAGCACCTCCAGGGATGGATGGAGCAGCCCCTTGGAGCTGGGTCTGTTTATTTTGCCCCAGTCTGGTCTAACAGTCGGCAGGTGACAACTGCAGTGCCTGAGGTGTCTGGGCAGGACTGTCACCTTCATGGCAGCTCCTCTGCCCAGAGAGGGCTTTGGTCCTACACGAGGCTCCTGGCCCTGCAAGGAGGGATGCTGACCTGAGGAAATTCCTTGGTGAAAAGCTGGCAGGAGGTGCAAGGCAGTGGTAGGACTTGTGCTCGAGCCACCTCTCAGAGGAAATTATTCCTGCTTGGAGAAGCACTCATGTCATGGAAGAAAATGTCGAGCAAATGTAAGGCAAAATCACCTTGCACTCAGGAAAACCAGTCCTGATCCCAAAGGGATCACAGCTCTCACTTAGGAGAGTGCAGGGAGGACAGGCAACCAAAACTCATGAGAGAGTTGGTAGCAACTCGAGCATGTGTTTTTCCCTGAGCCAGCCATGCAAGTCAAGAGTTACAAACTAATTTCACCGAGGTTGAAAAGCAGCAGCAGCCTCATCTCCCAGCCTGTGATCCTGTTGTGCTGCTCCATTTCCCTCTGGCTGCGTGTTGAGAGCAGAACAAACAAAGGCCTCCATTTCCAGGTTTTTCAGTGAGAGTTGTAGCCCATTCCACGAGCATTCCTGGTGGGGAGAGCTCTCTGCCAAAGTGCAGGAAGCACCAGCAGAGCTGCTGAAGGTTAATCCAATATTTAACATTCAGTGGGTTGCCAGGAATTATAAAACCGTTCATATGGTTTGATGGCTGTGTACAGCTTTCCATGGTTACTTTACATCTGCCTTGGAGGGTGATGGATTTGAAAACACCACTAGGATGTCTTAGGGAACACTGTGAGGCCTTAGGGCAGGCAATAAACTGAGATTTGTCACTGTCAGGGAGCTGGCTTGAAGGATGCTTTGAAAAAAGCACAGAACAAAGCCAAGCTCCTGGGCACCAAAGCAATGCCACATGTCAGGAAAAGCCAACAGGTATGGGAAGCCTGGAAAGTGGCAGCCAGCATGGGGCAAATGTGCAGATCAGTGCTGGTTAAGTGAGCAGGAATATTCCAGTGAAAAGAGATGTGGGATTCTTCCACTGTGGAGTTGATGCAAAATTCTGCCAAATATGGGGGAAGCACCATGCCAGCAGAATTCCCAGATCTCCAAAATCCTGCTCCTCTTCCCTGGTGCCTCTGGAAGGGAAATATGGTGCTGCACACAGAGCTTTCCTGATGAGAGATGGGAGATGGACGTGGGGATGGTGCTGGGACACCTGGGCACACCTGGAAGGTGTGTGAGGAGGAGCCCGTGGGCTGCACCAGCAGAAATTCATTCCTGAGAGTGTTCCCGACCAAAAAAAGCTTTGGATCAGGTCAGAGATGAGGGAGAGTGTAGTAGATATAAGGTGGAGTTTGGGGATCCACAAATTGGTATGATTTGGGTTCAAATCAGAAAGCCATAAGGGCTTTGAGGCTAATGCCTATAGCTGTTTTTTCTAATTTTTTTCTTCCTTTGAAAGAGGAAATATCCTTCCTAAGGGATCAGCACACAGGGTAAAGAGTTTTTACCAGGGAAACTTTCACCTTTGAAGTGTGAATATGTATGTGACAACTTTCAAAGGAGGACAGAAGTCCAGGGGAGTTTGGGACACATGAACACCTGGGACTTGGGTTTGTCAGCAGCAGCACCCAGAGCCTGATTTATGGGAGCTTGGAAACAAAGGGATTTATTTCCTTGTAAACATCTTTTTTTCTCATTTTGTTACTCAGCCTTGTTCACCTCCTGGGTTCCATAAGCCTTTTCAAGCTTTTTTTTCCCCTGCACCTTTTGAGTCTTTCCAATGTTTTCTAAATCCTGATCCACGTCCTCTCTTTGTGGAGATTTTTCCTGTTCCTTCCTCGTTACTGCTGTTATTTGTTTTTCACAATTGCCTTGCAAGCTGCTCCTTCCTTCCCTCCAGTTTTCCTGGTTTATTTGCACATCTCAGATTGTTTTTCTTTCTGGAAGGAAAAGAACACAGAGGCTCAAGTAAAGTGTTACACAGAACCAAAGGCTTCCATCATCATCTTACTTTGCAGCATCATAAATCACAGAATCACTGAATGGTTTGGGTAGGAAGGGACCTTAAAGATCATCTCATTCCACCCCCAGCCATGGGCAGGGACACGTCTCATTAGACCAGGTAAATCAGTAATTAACTTCTTCATCAGATGCTTAAATTAACCCTCTGAGTCATCCTGTGCTCAGGCTGCACCTGGACTGTGCAGGGAGCAAGAGCTGTCCTCTCTTCTCTTCCTCACTTTCCTCAGTAGCTTTGTTAAACCAGGACAACTATTTCAATGGGAGCAGGTAGGAACAGGTCATAGGGATTAATATTTTAATTTAATTCCAATTTATTTTTAAATTTACATTATTTTAATTTAGATTTTAATCTGGCCAGAGTTAGAATATTGCATCTTTCTCTCCCTGCCATCCCCAAAAACAGAATGCAGAAAGAACAGGATTAGTCTAATCCAACAATCCATTTTCCCTATTTCTTTATGTTTCCCTATTTAATTATGTTTAACCTAATGGAAAGTACAGATAGAAACCATTTTTATTTGTTGGAGAGGAGAGGTGTCAATCTCTTCTGCTGTGTCTCAAGGGAAAGCAGGAGAGGAAATTGCCTCAAATTGCACCAGAAAACGTTCATATTGGGTATTAAAAAAAAAAATTTCCCTGGCAGAGTGGTCAGGCCTTGGGATGAGCTGCCCAGGGAGGTTTGCAGTCACTGTCTGTGGCAGTGTTCAGGAGCAGTCTGGATGTGGCCCTTGGGGACAGGGTTTGGGCTGATGCTGGTGGCACTGGGGTGGCACTGGGGGATCCTGAAGGGCTTTTCAGCCTTGATGATTCTGTGCCTCTGTGCTTAATTATAATTATTTATTATTTTATTTTAGTTACTTTTTGCTGTTAATAATTCACTTATAAAGTGCTAAGCTCAGTTGTAAAGCCAGAAGCTGAACCCAGAAATCAAACGGTGGATTTTGAGGTGATTTTTACAGCTGTGTGTTTCCCCCTGAGAAAACCACGAAACCAAAGGTTTGAGCTTTTCTCATCCTCTTTCCCCTGAGGAGCTGTGTGTTTACTGCCTGCACGAGTCGCTTTGAATAGATTGAAGAGCAAATCCCTGACACTTTTGTGGTGGGGGAAGCTGCAGGGACATCTCTCACCATCCGAGTGTTGAGCAGAGCAGAGCAGAGGGCAGGGACCTCTCGGAAGCAGGAGGGCAGTGTTGCCACGCTGTACGAGTCTCAGTGCTCTGGGTTTGAGTCTCAGTGCTCTGGGTTTGAGTTTCAGTGCTCTGGGTTTGAGTCTCAGTGCTCTGGGTTTGAGTTTCAGTGCTCTGGGTTTGAGTCTCAGTGCTCTGGGTTTGAGTCTCAGTGCTCTGGGTTTGAGTTTCAGTGCTCTGGGTTTGAGTTTCAGTGCTCTGGGTTTGAGTCTCAGTGCTCTGGATTTGAGTTTCAGTGCTCTGGGTTTGAGTTTCAGTGCTCTGGGTTTGCTGCTCCACTTTAAACCCCTCTGGCTCTCAGAGCCCTGTGATGGGGAAACCACAGGGCAAAGCCCCAGTGCTCCCAGTTCAGTCTCAGATCCCTGCTGGGGCATCTCTGTGAAATGAAGCTGTGGTTTGTAACTCACGTCCACAACTCCAAGTTTTTCTTTCTGGCAGCATTTGAAAACGGACCCGTATTTTGTTTTTGTCTCTAGTACAAAAGGACATTTTTTAACCAACAATTTTGTTCACATTGTGTTCTTCGTTTTACAAATTGTGCTTTTGAGCAATGCTGCTGTTACCAAGAGCGTGCTCTTTCCTGTTGTTCCCAAAATGAATTCCATAGAATCCCAGAACGGTTTAGGTTGGAATGAACCTTAAAAACCATCTCATTCCAACCTCCTGACATGGACAGGGACACTTTCCACTAGACCATGGGGCTCGAAGCCCCATCCAGCCTGGCTTTAGACACTTCCAGGGACGATTTCATGCAGAAAATACATATGAAATAGAATAGGATCTACTTCGTTCATATGCTTTTGCCAGAGGTTTCATTTGGGGAGAAAAAATAAATAATCTGCTGTTCAGTGACAGCATTTTAGCTCACTTTAAAAATAATATATGAATTCAACTAGCAGACCTCCAGCCTGTGTGCAGACACATACCTAAGCACATACCTGCTATGCCAAGGCATATTAGGCTGATTTATTGAATTATTTTGTTATTTTTTTGCTGGCTGCAAAGTGTCGATTTTAAAATGATTCACTTCCTAGAGAAACAGAGAGCCAATATTTGAAATTATTGTTGCTGTCCTCCTGCTTCAATTCCCCTCAGTGCTGGTGAAACCAGGAAGAATTTATGTTTGCCCAAATGATCTGGGGTTGGGCACTCAGAGATCCCATGGACCTGGCTGTAATTTCCTCACACCACACAGGCAGACCAGTCCTGCACCTGGTGAGTGAATTTTGTGGTGGGCATGAAGAATGAACTCCGAGCTGAAGTGGCAAAATGTGATTTTCAGCACCAGGTTTTGTCCTTCTGGGCTTGGATGGGGTGTTGGCACCTCCAGGCATTGCCTGAGGTCAGGACTTCTGGTTGTTGTTGCTTTTCCAGGTGTGGTGAGAAGTTTGGAGAGACTGTGAGCAGAGACCACTGGAGGCTATGGCAGAATAAAAGTGTCTGAGGAATTGGGAAATTTATACACAGGATATAGAGAGAGAGCAGAAGTCCATTAAAATCCCAGGGTGCAGACAGAGCAGGGGAGAGAGGGGGAGAGGCAGCACAGCAGCAGGATTTCACAGAATGACCAGGTTGGAAGAGACCTTTTGGAAGGACATTTTCTGGTCAGGATAATTTCAAGCCAGAAGAAGAAGAATCTTGTGGGAAGGGCAGGGGTGCTGGAGCATGTCCAGAGAAGGGAATGGAGCTGGGGAAGGGGTTGGAATATGAGAGTTATGAGGAATGGCTGCAGGAGCTGGGAAAGGGGCTGAGCCTGGAGAAAAGGAGGCTCAGCGGACACCTTGTGGCTCTGCACAAGTCCCTGCCAGGAGGGGCAGGGAAAGGAGGAGAGGAAATGGCCTCAAATTGCACCAGGGCAGGCTCAGCTTGGAGATTGGGAAAGAAAATTTCCCTGGCAGAGTGGTCAGGCCTTGGGATGAGCTGCCCAGGGAGGTTTGCAGTCACTGTCTGTGGGAGTGCTCAGGAGCAGTCTGGATGTGGCCCTTGGGGACAGGGTTTGGGCTGATGCTGGTGGCACTGGGGTGGCACTGGGGGATCCTGAAGGTCTTTTCCTACTTAGATGATTCTTGATTTTGTGATTCACTGTTTGTTCTGTAGGCACTGCCTTTCCCCACAGACCCTTAGATAAGATTGTTCACTTTCCTCTGCTTGTGTCCCACAGTGTCTGTGGTAACCCCACCATTCCTTGTTCCCCCTTGGCTGCTGTTTGATGTAAGCACAGCCTGAACACTTCCCTGAGCTGTGCTGGAGATGATGGGTGGCTCCAGAGGGCTGGAGGAGGAATCCCTGGAGGAAAATGTGAGGTGTAAGGTCTGGCAAGGTGGCACTTGGTGTTTGTGTAGCCTTTCCTTATTCTGCACCCTGGAATCAAACACAAATTCTGTTTCTCCTTCCCATGAGCACCATGCCAACAATAAATGCCCAGAGCAGCTGTGGCTGCCCCTGGATCCCTGGCAGTGCCCAAGGTCAGGTTGGACATTGGGGCTGGAGCAGCCTGGGACAGTGGAAGGTGTCCCTGCCATGGCAGGGGGTTGGAGCCCTGGCTCCTCTGCAGGGCTGCTGGAGCTCACAGCCTCTCTGATGGCTTTGCTGTATTTTTGTGTGTGTTGTTTTTGGTATGACCAGCACGGGGCCCCATGGGCTGTAAAAAAATATCATGGAAATAATGTGTTCCACACTGTTGGTTATTATTTTTTGGTGCCTAACATCCACTTCTTTGAATAGCAGCAGTATTTTTGAAAGTGTGTGTAAAGTAGGGTGGGGAGACACCTCGTTTTAGTGATGTAAATTTGACTTTCTATATAGAAAGAAGAACAAACAGCTCCACCTTGCAGCTGTGGAGGGTGGAGGAGGATGGGATGTACTTTGCAGTGAGGTTTGGACTGTTGGGATGTGGATGGACAGGAGGACATGGGGAAGGCAGCTGGGAGGGTTTGTGAGTGCTGCTGCTGGCTGAAACACAATTTGAAGACTGCAAAACCCAACTTGAGGACTCTGCAAAACCCAATTTGAGGACTCTGCATGGTCCCAGTGCTCCCAGTGAGTGTGGTGGGACTGGTCATGCAGATCTCTCCTCATCTGTGATCACATTTCTGAGCTTTTTGGTGCTTTCCCAGAACAATTGTGGATTCCCCATCCCTGAAAGTGTCCAAGGCCAGGCTGGATGTGTCTCTGAGCAGTCTGGGACAGTGGAAGATGTCCCTGCCTGTGGGAGGGGGTTGGAATTTCAAGATCACTTCCAACCCAAACCATTCTGGGATTCTGGGAAATGGACAACATGGTTTCATTGCTCAGATGACATTCAGAAATAGGAAAAGCACACCATAAGAAAGAGGAAACCAAGCTGTTAATTTGTTTAATGAATATAAAATATTATCCATAAAATCATAGAATCACAGAAGGGTTTCTTGGAGGCTGATGAATGGTTTTTAAATACAGATTCATCATCCTAAAATTCAACATGTGCTTTCAAGGGCAAAGCTTTATATTTTACTGATAGATCTTGTCAGTCAAGGATTCCAAAGGCCCTACACTGAACCCAGGTGAGGAATTATTTCTTTTCACAATTGCCACTCCTGTCAGTTATGTAGTATTTCACTGGGCTTTGTGAAAACTCCAGTTCTAATTCTCAATTCTTCTAAGGCCTGAGCTTATCCTGTGCTTCTGCAAAGTCATAGAAACAGCATAAAATTCACAGAATCCCAGGATCCCTGAGGCTGGAAAAGCCCTCCCAGCCCATGCAGTCCCAGCTGTGCCCCATGGCCACCTTGTCCCCAGCCCAGAGCACTGAGTGCCACCTCCAGGTGCCACCTGCAGGGATGGGCACTCCAAAGCTCCCTGGGCAGCCCCTGCCAATGCTTGCCCACCCTAAAATTGTTCTCAAATCTGTCAAAATCACTCTCCAAAAGGGAGAGGTTGTGCCACCAATCCTCCTGCCTTTTAACTGTTAACAAATTACTTTTTTGGAGGGTATTTTAGGGGACTCAGGTCTTGGGTACACGATGGAAGAACAGAATTTGCTGTGCAAGCACAAACGCTGAGGGAGAGAAAACAACGTGCTGCAGACTGGCTGATTATTTGTCACACAAGCAAATCTGTATTTAGAGAGCTCCATAAAAAAATACAGTTTCCATAGTGAAAAGTGAGAACACCCACCAGCGTTAGGCAGTTGGGAACAACCAGTTTATGTGCAAGGAGGAGAAACATAAAGAATACCCTTCAGTTCTCCTAACCACTGTTTTCCTTGGACTGCAGGGCACGCTGAATGTTCCTGGGAAAATTGGAAACCTTCTCCAGTGTGCTGAAGAATTCAGATTCTTTCATTGTCACTGGCTGAGTGCACGTATTTATTTGCAGGGCACTTTTATACAGTGTGATGGAGACATCAAGCTGGAGCCTGGGCCAGTATTCTCGAAATAACTCACCATTTGGGAGGAGAATAAAGGGTGTTAATCTCAGCTCCTTGGCTGGAGCTCCCAGTAAAGTTTTTACTTCTCCTCTCCCCAAGAATAGGCACAGTGTTCCACAAGAAATAATTCATATTCAGAGTGTTACTCCGTATATAAAATTTCAGTGCACCAGCGCACAACTAATCCTTAGAAGGGAAAGTTGCCCTCAAAAATCCAGCCAGCTCCACAGTGCTTAATGTACATGGACTTGAATGATAGGCAAAATGTTGAAAGAATTAAGTTAAATGTATTTCAGGGGGGAGGGAAAACATTAGAAAAACTCTTGGGCAAATCTTTTGCAGATGGCAGACGGCTTAATTGCTGTGGTAAACTTGTCTGAGATCTCTGGAAAAATTTGGGTGCTGCAGTAATCCATGGAACCCAATAGACCCAGGTTCCAGCAGCTCAAAGCAAAGACATGCACGTCTTCATCTTGCTTAAATTTCAAGAGTGGTTTTGGGGGTGGGTTTTTCCTGCCTTTATTTTTATCCATTTAACTCCTTTTGACCAATTAAAAACTTGTGCATGTATCATTTGGGCAGGGAAGAAACAGAGGCCGTGAGTGAGGCAAACAAGGTTAGAGGATTCCTCTCTGCCAAATGTCTCCCTGGAAAGGTTTGTGCTGTCCACAGCTGGACAAAAATAGGAAAAAAGTTGGTTTTTTTCTCATTGTGCAGGACACAACACCAACCAGAGGAGCACACTGGGGGAAGTGGAAGGGGTCTTGTGTGACTTCTTAGTCCAAACTCACCACTTTGGAGACCAAATTGGCATCAGATGCCACCCATGTCATTCCCATAATCTCACTACAGGGAAATGGTTACACCCCAAGGCTGCCAGAGCTCAGGAAGAGTTTGGACAGTGCTCTCTCAGGCACAGAGTGGGATTTTGGGTCTGTCCTATGCAGGGCCAGGAGCTGGACTGGATGGTCCTTGTGGGTCCCTAGCTCTCAAAAGAAGAAACATCTCTTATTTTCTCTTTCTCTCAGACATATGTGGCCTTTAAAAGCTGATAAAGTGGTGGGGATGATGTTCTTTTACAGGTGGGTCCTGATCTGGTCTCTCTCACTGTACATTTTTCCCCTTTAAGGACAATCTTCCTGGAAGTGAGCCATTCCCCAAAGGATAATATGATGTCAAGACAAAAACAAACTTGTCAGGGAGGTTGGGACAGGGTTATAGAGCATTTATTCCTCAAAATATTTTAAAAAAACCCAATCCTTGAATATTCCATGAACTATCCAGGTAGACCCCCTAGGAGGTGGCATTTTTAAGATTTCCCCCTAGGAGGTGGCATTTTTAGGATTTCCCCCTAGGAGGTGGCATTTTTAGGGTTTCCCCCTAGGAGGTGGCATTTTTAGGGTTTTCCCCTGCATGATGAGCATCTGGCACTGCTTGTTTGCAGGTCAGTGCCTCCCCAGGCCATCAAACCACAGGAGCTGGCAGCATCCAGGGTGGATGCTGCATCCCAGAGAAGGGGGATGGATGCTGGGGCACCCCAGGGAAGGGATTTGTGCTACTTTATGATTTCCTTACTGAAGATTTGCAGGAGTGCCAGTGGGGACAGGCGTGGTGAGGGGACTGTGTAGGGTCACTGAGGAGGGGAGGGTGGGGAAGGGGCAGCAGAGCTGGCCAGAGACAACCCATTATCCTGGGGGCAAATCCCACTGTGAGCGGGGTTCAGGAGATTTGGGAGCTCAGGCTGAGGAGGAAAAGGGGCTCCCCAAGGGGACCCTGCTCTGGGGGGATGTCCTGTGGTTTGAGGAAGGGACAAAGGTGGGTCACCTTCCCTGTGTGCACCACATCAAGTGAGGCACTGAACTACCACAGAGGGATGAGCTGGGTGATGCTTCCCCCAACACCAGCACTGGGAAGGGTCATCTTCCCCCCAGAATCCATCATTGTCCCAGGGGAATCCCTCTGAGCTGCCACTGCTTTGGTTGTGGTGCAACCTGAGCTCTGCTGATGTACCTGTGATGTTTGCCTGGAAAGGCTGAGCTGGAACAGAGACCTGACAGAGCAAAAGGGATAAAATAGGAATTTATTGGAAGGATTCACCTTGGGCAGTGCAAGACCCTGGCTGGGGCTACACCCAAATCAAATCCAAGGTGGATCCTGGTCACGAGTTTTTACACTTTTATAAGTTTTGGTTCATCTACATCTTGGGGTCAATTATCCAAGCACAGCCCCAGGCTATGAAGTCTCAGCCCCCTGGCTTACCCCTTTTCCCTTGCTGTTTTCTGTTTCTTTTTTTTTGTTTTTCAAAACAAATGAATTGTTTTGTCCAACTACCCTGTGAAGAGAACTTACTGACACCTAATATGAAGTTTCAGAGTTACACACTAAGCAGCAGAGATTCTGAAAAATAGAAAAGCTCAAACCCAAGGCATCATTTCCACCCCCAGTGACACCTGTCTTTAAAAAGCCAAATAAACAACTAAACAATGATTTAAAACAGGTGCTGCCACCAGCTGCTTTCTGGTTGAACTGGGAGCAGAATATGAGAAATTTTTGCTGTCTCCCCTCTCTTTCCCTGCCTCTGCACTCCCCCTCTGCTGCCAAAGGCACTGCTTTGGGCTTCCCTGCACACTGAACCTGGTTTTCCCCACACGTGGAGCAGGCAGAGGATTGTGTTTGCCAGGTTCATTGCAGCTCCTGGGCTCCAGGAGAGAAGTTCCTTTTCTCTTCATGAACAATCTCAAATAACCAGCACCTTTCTGGGTGTGTTTTTTAAGCACCTCAGCAGCCTGCTCACACATCTGCTGACCTGCTCCAAATGCTCTTTGCAGGGGCTGTCCCTGCTAATGAGTTTCAGCTCCAGTGAGGAGAACAGCCCTGGAGATTTTTGTGGTCCTGTGGGGAACAGGTGCTTCTGTTTGAAAATGACCTTTTTTGGTTGTTGTTTATTGTGTTTTATTTCACACAAAAGGCACCACTTTATTGTGTTTTATTTTCCTTTTTTTTCTTGCCAGGGTCAGGATTAAAAGCTCGAGAGACTGAATTTCTTGTTTGGACTTAGATGTTTATTAATTTTTATCTATATTACAGTGAGTTCTACAGCACTTCTAGCTAACAAGATAAAAATGGCAATGTATTTTTCTCTCTACAAGGTCTTTTAAGGGCTAATCTGTCCAATTAAGAATGGACACCTAAATTATTTTTATTTTAACTTAAAAACTAAACACCCATGACTCGCAATGTGGAATTTTTCTGTCCAATTACAAAAGTACCACCCAGACCCATGAAGAAAAAGGTGAAGAAGAAAGAAACCTCTGCCCTAAAACTTCTGTCTTGCCCTCTATATATTACTATATTCTAACCTTAAAATAAAAGTTTTCCACCATGTGATATTGCACACTTCTATTCAAACTACACACCAGTGATCCTAGTTCTATTAATTAATTTTGGAAGCCTTCTCCACAGCCTCAGGTCAAAAGCAGTGTTTTCTTGTAGGTCAGTGCCTCTCAGCCCAGAAAGCCCCAAACTCTCAATTTCCAGGGTTCCAGCTTATGTTGTTTGCATTTTATCCCTGAGCACAAAGCACAGCCCTCTGCAGAGCAGCTACAGGCACCTGGAATATCTGCTCCTGCTGGGATTTTCCCCCTGCCAGAGGGAGGTGTGTCTCTCCAGAAGAAATTGGGATTCCTGCACAGTTGGGATTAGCTACAGCCCTGTCTGCCTGGAAAAGGCAGCAAGTGCAAGCTGTGTGAGTGGAGCAAGCATTTCTGGTGCTCCTCTTGCTTTTCTTCCCCCAGCATCTCTGCCCACTGATGCAGGAGCTCTTTTTGGCTGGCATTTCTGCCTCTTCCCTGCATGCCAAAAGCCAGCTGAGCTCATGAGTGGGGTAAGCACCACACAGCCTGCCCTGAGAGGAAGTTCAGGGGAGAGTGGGGTGGGAAGTGCAGATTATACCCAAAAAAGGATGAGCAAAGTGCCTCTCTGGCCATCAGGAACTGCTCGATGAGCAACTCTGACTCAGCTGGAGCCCCACAGGAGATCCTGCAGAAGTCATCCATCCATCCATCCATCCACCCATCCATCCATCATCCATCCATCCATCATCCATCATCCATCATCCATCATCCATCATCCATCATCCATCATCCATCATCCATCCATCCATCCATCCATCCATCATCCATCCATCCATCCA
>VZTT01004382.1:36380-46694 GCA_013400855.1 Buphagus erythrorhynchus
AAATTCAGGTCTTTCAGTTCTCCACAGTGATCCCTATCTGCTCTGTCCAGGCCTTTTCTTTAGACCAAGCTGATGTGGTCTCTCAAGAGAAACTGGAGAGGCCAGAAGAGGTTTGTGGTGAAAATGCAAAGGTGGCTGATCAAGCAAGGCTGATATTAATAATCCCAGCTGGTTTTGACACGGAATCCACATAAAATCCTTGTCCCTACAGCACCTAGTGGAGGACCTGACCTGATCCTCCTTATAAACCAAAGCCTTTAGGATCACACATTTCAAATGAAGGGGAGGGAGGATGGAGACACTTCTGACCAGGTGGGAACAGCTCTGTGTGTGCATTAGAAAAGAAAGCAAAGCCCTGGGGTCTGGTTTCAGTGGGTCAGAGATAACATGAGGTTTTCAGTCACTTTCTTGGGACTGGAAGCCTTATGGTCATGGCTGCTTTCAGCACATCTTGCTCACCCAGAGGATGGTACCATCATCTCATATTTCAGGGATCTGAAGAGAATTAGTCTTGTACCAGGCAGGACAAGGTGACGAGGCAGGACCAGCTCCATGTATGAAATTATTTGGTTTCACCTGGGACTGGAGACTGGATTCACCTGGGAAAGATTAGCTATGGCTCCAGGTCATAAATGTGTAAAGAGGGCTTGCTATGAAGTACAAAATACTCAGAATACAGCCCAAAGAAACTGGTGCTGAATTCACACACTTGCCTCCTCAGCAAGTTGAATCTTTCAGGTTTCTGAGGGCTGGTGAAGGTGTAGAAACAGGGTTTTTTCATTTGTGTTCCAGTGGATTCTTTCCATGTTCTAGAAGTGAACCAATTATTTGTTATCCCACCTGGAATGCTTGGGGCATCAAAGTATTCCAAGTGATGGAGGCAAATGTGGACAGTCAATTACAGCTCTTGTCAAACCATGGAGATGACACAGTGCTGTGCTGGTTTATCTGAGAACCTGATGAAAATACGGTGTGTTGGTCGGAATTTCTCTCATTTTAGGAATCTAAGCTTAAAAATTACTGTATTTCTGGATGGTAACAATGGTATTGCCAAAAATAATCCAGGTTTGTGACTGAATGCTGACTTGGCGTGGTGGCTGCCTTTTCCCACAAGGTTCCTGGTTGGATTAGGTCTGGAAGAGCAATGAGTTTTGCAGTCTCATCTGCAGGTCTCTCAGCTGCAGGTCAGGATAGGAGGCTCCAGACAGAGCTGAGGGGCTGGTGCAGGCAGAAGGGGATTTCAGGGGTTTCAAGTGCCCAAAGGGAGAACGTGATGTGAGACTGAACCAGGATCTGCTGGGTCTGTGCTTCATGGACTGACTGCCCTTGGCTCGTGGGTGGTGGGCTCACAAGCATCACAGAGAGAGGGTGGTCAACCTCTCTCAGCCATTGCAAGAGGGATCTGTGATAGGAATCAGCCAGGCTTGGACATTCCTGAGCTGCTTTTGGGTGCTCCCAGTAACACAAGGGATGGGTATTGCTTTCATCACCTGTACAGGGAGAGAAACTTGTCACAGCCTTTTCTCTGACCTGCCACATCACAGACTGTTAAATGCCACCCAGCTGAGGGCTGGAGACTGTAAATATTTTCCCCAAATATGATGTTTTTCCCTACTTCTTCCTGCCTGCCTGACTGAGCAACCTTCCACAGTTCATCAGCACTGTGGAAAAGAAGGCAACACGCCACTGAGGTAAAAGAGATTTCTTTATTAAACCTTTTAGCTCACAGCCCTGCTCTCCCTTGGGTGCTGACACGAAAAGAGGGCATGGATGAAGAGCTGAAATCAAGCCAGAGCCATGGCAGGGCAGTCAGGTGTTTGCTCCATCATTTCTTGCTGCATCAGAGGCATCGAAGCACTGGCTCTTTGTGGGTGAACTCTGTGGATAAGCAATAGTAGGTACTGTATGCTAACTAAAAACCTAATGTGTTATTCCTGGCTTTTAAATACCTGGTTACCCATGGATAAAGCTATAGGATATTTATTACAGCGTTTCAAGACTGCTTTGTAATCTGAATATGCTGCATTCACACCAGCGACTTGAACAAAGTGTTTCTTCATTTCCCTGGCCATTAATGGTTTTCTCATAAGAAACCATGAAGTCAGTTTTGTTGTGTTTGTCAGCTGGGTTTTTGACTGCGTGTATTTTGTTCCACAAAGGGGTTATTCAAAACCTCCCCTCCAGTCTTAATTAATTGCAGACCGGGTGGAAGGCGAGCCCAGTGGGGCTGGAGAGGTTCCCGTCTGGTTTCCATTCTGTGTGTGGAACCACGGCTGGCTCCTGGGCTGCTCAGCCCTCAGAGTGCTGGGGTTGACAGACACTTATTTATTTATTTGTTTGTTTGTTTAATTATTAACTCTGATCAGCCTCCAGCCTGCTCCCAGGGTGCTCATTGGGGGCAGAAAGCTTTGTGCTGGCGAAAGAGGTTGAAGATCCCAAACAATCTTCCATGCTATCTCCTTTGGACAAAGCCTGTGTGACTCTTTGGAGACAAACTCCCTATTCATAGCCCTGAAATCCTGTGCTTTTTAGCTGTGCCTGCTCTCAGCTCTCGGTCTGTTCCAGGATTTTGCCTCTGCCAAGGTCTCCTACCAGGGAACCACTCAAAGCCAGGGGATTCACAGCTTCCAAAATGCCATCGTGTGTTTTACTACAGCTGTGAAAGTCAGACGTGGAACAGTAACATTCCCTGTGAAAAAAAAAAGCCCAAATCTATCCCTAATAAATGTGCATAGTGTCTGAGTACCCTGGCTGGCTTCAGCTCCTCAGAGCCTCTACCTTCCCTTTTAATTTATGCATTTCATCTGCCTGCTGTAAATATACCCAAAGCCTGGAGAATGCCTCTGTTTCCCCGGGGGAGTATTTTCTATTGAGCTTGGCTGTGCTGAGCTCTCTTTGGCAGATGAATTATGAAGAGCAGACTCATAAAGGCAGGAGGCTCTTCCAAGCATTGCACAAGGGTTGGGATGAAAGGTGGGCCCACGGTCACACTGCCCTCACCAAAAAAGCACCTCACTGCAAAGCAGGATAGAAAAAATTCTGCTGAAATTCTGCTGAAATTCAGCCAAATGAGGGTTCTGTGGAAATGCCATCTCCCCTGCTGGGTTGTACTTGAGGTGCCTTTTTGGGCTACCTAAAAACAGAGGCCAGACAAAATTAAGAGAATATAAAGCAGTTCTATTTATTGAGGGGCCTTCAGGTACATTTAGGGCAGATGAAGCCCCCCAGGGTTACACCCAAAATGGGTGATGGGTCACAGGTTTTCACACTTTTATAAGTTTGGTCCATCTGCATATTGGGGGTTAATCTTCCAATTACAGCTTCAGGTAATGAAGTCATTTACCCCACATTTGGTCCCCCCAGCTCTTTTGTTTCNGGGGAGAGTGAGATGTGGAGATCCACGCTTTCCAAAACCAGGTGGGAAATCCAGTTCCCACCACACACAGCCCCTCCTGGATAAAAAGGCCTCATGCTCTGCTGGGTTCCAGGCTAAGAAACAAGGGGAAATGTGCTTTCTGCTGCAAGCAGCTTTCAGTGTAGTAAATTAAAATTCAGACATAAAAAAATGCCTCAGGAAATGCCAGGGATGGTCCTGGCATGGTGCAGCACAAGTTTGTTATTTGGCATATTGATGCCTCCTGCACAGACAGACAGGAGGATTGCTGAGCTGATTTTCTGCAGCATTTCTGATGCTGTAAGAAGGATGGAATGACAAAAAGGACTTGAAATTATCCCAGCGGATGAGGGGACAGCAGAGACAGGGCACAGAGCTGCAGCAGGATTTACCAAGTGCTAAATTCAATAATAATGTGGTGACAGGACATTCCAGGTTGAAACACTTATTCCAGCACCTTCCTCTCCCTACAGGTTTTTACACAGGACATGGGAAAATTGCCCATGCTGGGTTGGAAATTTCACAGCCTCCCATCTCACCCAGAGGGCAGAGGGCTCTGGCACCAGTTGCCCCAAGCCAGTGAAAACTGTAAAAAAGCTGTATCATACTGCAAAGGACCTAAAAGATCAGCTCCTCCTGTGGGAAGACAAGCAGGGGATTATTCCTGCCACGTGGCTGAGAGAAGCTGAGAGGCTTTTGGAGAGCTGAGAGGTTTTTGGAGAGCTGTGCCTGCACATTCCTGCTGAGAATGAATGGGAACAGAGCAAAAGGAGCTGAGGAAAGGATGTTCAGCAAGGCACTGGTGTGTCAGGTGGAGTTCAGCAAGCTGAGCCTAAAAGTGATGCTGCAAAATAACTGTGCTGATGCTGTGAGTAAAAAAAAGCATTTCTGTGACCAGGACCTGCAAGACAGCTCAGTGTGCTTGGGCTTGGTCTAAGAGTATTTTTATGCACATCTCTCATTGGCATCCTGACTGCTCTGAGTGAAATTTCAGCGTTGTCACTAATGGAAAACCTCTTTGTGTCAATGTCTGGGCTCTAATAATAGTCCCTGCTGTTTGCTGGTGTTGGCATGTGTGGTTCTGGAAGGAATGGTTCTTGGAGAGGATGGTTATTACTATTATCATTATNTAGCTCCTTTTTCTCCTCTTTTTGCTCCATTAGCACTCGAGATAAGGAAATCACAATTTCCTACTTCAACAGTTCAGAGCTCTCTTGGTTTGGTTGCTGTGTCTCAGTGATGTTTTCTCTTGTACCCCAGGTGTGCTGCTGAAGGAATTTGGGTCCCATCATGCTGATGCTGCACAAAAAGCTGTTCCCTTATTTTTCTTTTTAGGTGAAAGGGGTTTCCAAGAAAAATGGGCTTTCCATATATTTTCTACTTAAATTACTAAGCAGCTCTAATTACCTATTAAGCAAGCAACTGCACAAACACCTATTATCACAGTCTGATGAAAAACAAAAAATCTTTCAACTAAAATTCCTCTAAAAAGGAAAGGGATAAAGTCCTTCAGTACAAAAGGAAAGTGAGATCTTAGAAAACCATGGCACAAACAAGAAGTAGCAAAAAATGGGAAAAACCAAGCAGGAAAATTGACAGTCTTCAGCAGAGGAGTGCAGTTTGCCTTCTGTACATGCTGCAGAAAAATATTGAACATCCAAATGAAATTACTAAATCCAGAGGGGAAAAGAAATCTCCAGTCTGCTCCTGTTTTCCAGGAGTTCAGAGTTCAAGCATGTGAGATCTGTTGACACCACCAAATGGTTTTGGGAGCTAAGGGGTTTGGGGATCATTTAGATATAGAAATTCTGCCATGGTCAGCCCTATGGGTGTGCAGACATGGTGACCAGTACAGAATACACAAAAGTAAATCCTCTGTGTGCTTGAAGGGTTGGTTCTATATTAAGGCTTTTGCTGTCACAAAAATGTTGTAACAACAACAGCAACAAAATCCCATTAGCTAAAGCTGACCACAATTATTTGGCAGAAGATTTATGTGACCATCTAGTTTTAAAAAAAACCTTCATGTCTCACAGCCTCAGTTTTTGGGATGTGCTTGTGAAAGAGTTGTGGCAGGTGAGTTGCAAGTCAGAGCAGCTCAAGGGTTTGATGTGAGAGACATGAAAAAAGAGAATAAAGGATGGAACGATGCTTTTTAGTGAAATAAAAGGTACCTTCACCTTTCCAAGTCTTTAGAAACCTTACCTCCTATTTTTAGGAGCTTACTCCATTTTTTATTGACTGTATCTTGTACTGAATCAGAGAGACACAGGCATGGGGGGCCTCTCTCCACCTCTCATTCAGCTGGGCTGGAATTGTTGGGGCATAATTAACACTGAGACCACACTTCTCATCAGTTTCCCCCCTTATTGGTAACAGCCTTGAACAGTTATTGCCATACTTCCACGGAAAAATAAATATTTTGAGAGGCATTTAATCAGGCTTGGGGCACTGCTTTCAGCAGAGCTATTTGGTCTATGTGTGTAGAGAAAGAGAGAAGAGCTGCAGCTTATAAATTCTTCTAAAAATCAGGTGAAGTTTCTCTCCAGCAGAGCAAAGAAGTGGCTCCAGCCTCAAAGAGATTGCCTGAGGAGAAGAAAATAACTCCAGAATACACCTGAAAACATTTTAAAGTGGATGTTGAAGTGATAATATTTCAAAATGGACATAAAGCCCACGTCCTATTAACTTCCAATAGCTATGGGCTAAGATTTTACTGCAAACCACAATATCCAGCACACAGCTACAAGGAATTCTTACAAAACAAACAGAAAGTGGTGAACTTCAGTTTCACAGAAGAAAAAAGCCCAGCTAGAAATTAGATAAAGCAGAATAGTCACATGTAAATAAGACACCTGAGGGTAACAAAAACAACCCCAGCTTCAGTGACTATGACTGGAGGACATTTGCTCAAGGTAGTAAAAGAGAGAACAGAATTATGCCTTCAGGTCTGTGTTTTAGACCACAGAGCCACTGAGTGTCCAGCTGGAGGAAGGAAAAAAAACTGATGGAGCTGAGATGCAGAAGAAAAACACCAGCCTCATCCATCTACTCCTGTGATCAGTGCAGGATTTGGCCTCCTCTAATGCCTGAGAGGTGTCAGCACAAGCTGAACCTGAAGCCTGAGTGATGTTTTTCTTGACAAGCTGTGTTAACATCTCCTCCTTTCAGACAGATTTAGTCATGTTCCCAGGAACTGAGACAGCACTGAAAGCCTGCAGGAGGTTTCTGTACCAGCCTTACCCTTGAACTGGAGCTGCTTTGTGGAAAGGCACCTTCTCAGAAGCTGATGGAGAATGCTCAACTGCTCACCCAGAGATTTTCACAGAGACAGAGCAGTCACAGAGTTCCCTTTGTGGCTGTCCTGGTTGTTGCTGATTTTTTTGCAGGAGTATTTGTGTGTAAACCCTCATTTTTTCATGCCAGACCTGTCCCCCCTACCAGCAGCTCTTGTGGTGGTGTCACCTGCAGAGCAAACTGTGCAGCATCCCTGGTGGAATCCAGCAGAGGGATAAATCTGGCTAAGAAAAAAGAAGACATTGTGTTTCCAAACAAATCCTCTGGAAAGAAAAAATGATGGATGGAAAAAAAAAGCCTCAAACCATCAGCAGGATTTTAGGAAAATATATATTTCAAAGTTTGCCAGAGTGTGGCAGTGGTCCTTTAGCAAAGGGAAACACAGTTAAGTTTCAGGCTTCACTGTGGAGGTCAGCTTGGAAAAGGACCCAGACAGCACCTCACAGGGGACAATATTCGAGACAGCAATTAAATAAAAACATCTTGAAACCCAAAAAATCGCTGCAAGATCTACAGTAGCTTGACCTGAGGTGTGACAGAAATGAATTGCTAATAAAACCTTCCAAGGAGGAGTAGTTTAAAGGATGCCTTTGACACTATTCACAATAAAACAGTTTTCCTAAGCACCTCATATATCTCCCAGGCTGCTCTGGATGTGCTGCTGCTGAGTGATTCCACAGTCATTAATGGATTGCAAACCCTCCCTTGCTCACTGCAACCACTGTCAAATAATTAACAACTCAGTACCTTTCCAGGACAATCCCCTCCTTTGAAATATGCCTTGGAATGCTCCCCACTGAGTAATGGGCAGAGCTGGAAGCCTCCCAGGGCTGGTACCTCACTGCCTTTTGCACCTGGGGGGAATTCCCATGGAAAATCTGCCTTTTTTACAGCTCCAGCTCAGCTGCAGGGGCACTGTGTCTTGGTTTGAAAGACAAGTGTCTGCCAAGAAAGGCAGAAGCCTCTTTTTAAAAATGGAGAATGTAAACCCCCTCCCTCTAAATTATTATCATTTTGAAATTAAAGTGTTCTCGGGAAAAGATATGGGAATAGGAATAACAGTTCTTTACTAGGAAAATGAAAAATAAATACAGTATTGCAAAGAACAAACCCAAAACACTGCCAGAGTGAGAATCCAAGCTGACCCCCGTCAGTCAGTCAGGGTGTTGACAGCAGTCCCATTAAATGGTGGCTGCATCCTCCTGCAGTGACAGATGTGGTTCTGGTGGAGCAGTGCTCCTGTACAAGGTGCAGTTTTCCTCCAAAGGCCCAGTGATGATGTGGAAGGGTCTGGTTTTCCTCTGGGATCCAGTGGGAAAAGGCTGCTCTGGTGTTCCAAATCTCAGCTTTGATCTGGGTAGGAAATGCTTGGCTCCTCCCCCTGGGTGGAGCATCTCCCAATGGGATGATGGAATTTTCTCAGCCATGCAGTGGGACTCCATGGCCCATGAACAGGAGATATCTCCTGGAGGGAGGATGGGCTGTGGGAAAGATAAAGAACACTGCCCCAGCTGGTTGAACAGCTGGCCCATTAACAGCAGATATCTCCCCCAGAGATCAGGATCACTGCCCCAGCTGGGTTAACAGATGGGGACAGAATACAGACTTTTGGGCACATCCTGTATTGCAACCCAAGACACACTGCTCTTGCAGGAGCTCTAAAACTGAGAGACAAACACAAGGACAAGATCCATCCAAGGGCTCAGGTTGAAGCTGTGGATCTGGAAATGTCTGTTCAGCCTCTGCCTCAGCCTGGACCACAGCACCCACATGGATCATGGGGCAGTGGGACAGGAGCCACTGCTGCTGCTGCAGCTTGCACCTGGCCTGGGGATCTCTGGGCTCAGCCAAATGGTTCCTCTGTGTTTTATCCTGGTTGCATGTGAGATGCTGAGCTCTGGGAGCAGGTCATCCTTCACCTGTGTGATTCTCCTAACCCTTGGGACATGGAGAAGGGAGGAGAAGCAGTGAGATCAAGCTGTTTGCAAAAGTGGCTGGAAATCAAGATAAAGATTTGCTGGGAGAGGGAGACAAGGGAGCAAAAAGCTCTTCCTGGAGCAGGAGAGTGATGGGTGAGTGGCTCAGGTGCTGCTCTCCCAGGAGCAGCCTGTGTTGGATACCAATTGTGTAACAGTGAGCACACTGAACCAAATTTGGGTGATCCTATTTCTGCTTTTTGTCACTGCTCTCAAAAACTCACTGATAGGTTGGTAGGTGTAATGAGTTAGCTGCACCACCTAATTAGTGGCTGGTCTTCATTTTCTTCTGTCTTCACTCAGAGCCAGGATTAAAACATGAAGGAGACGAATTTCTTATGTTTGGTCTTGGTTTTTTATTAAATCTTATCTAAAGAACAGAGAGTTCTGCAACACTTCTAGCTACCAGTTAAAAGTTAGCAAAATGGAGGTTACAAGGTCTTTTTAAAGCTAAACAGTCCAATAAAGGGCTAACATCTATATTATTTAAACTTTTGACCCAATAACCAAACTCCTGTGACCCACAGTGCAGCACTAACTGTCCAACCAGAAACTACTACCTGAAGTCATGAAGAAGAAGATAGAAAGAGACAACACCCAAGAACATCCATTGTCCTATAGGTTGTCCCATACCTATTACTATATTCTAAAAACCCCAAATTCCAAACCCTTCACCATGTGAAATCACACACTTCTATTCTAACTACACACCTGTGATTCCAACTCCATCACTCAAATTTTGAAGTCTTCTCCAAGGCCTCAGGTCCAAAGCAGTGTTCTCCTAGGGGTCAGTGCCAGAAAGCACAGAAAGCTCAAAATTCCCAGGCTTCTGGGTTTCAACAGGTAGGGAGGAGGATGTGGCTTCCATGGTGGCACAAAGAGCACCATGTGAGCTCCCAGGAGGTGCTGTCACTGCTTAGGGGTGTGTGAGGCAAAGGGGAGAGGGCTGAAAGCCCAGGGTCACAGGCAAAGAGAAAGAATCGCTGAATTCAGAGCCAGGTCCACACCCAGCCTGCTCATTGGAAGGTAAAGTGGTCTTTAGTCCCATGAATGGGATTTACAAGCACTTCTGGCTGTGTGCAGGGCCCTGACACAACGGGTTACTCTGCTGAGTGTATTTGCAAGTGGTTACCTTGGCACTGGGCTGGGATGTGCCTGGGAGAGACTCTGTCCACATTTTAAATGAGGCATTGACAGGTGGCATGACCTGAACCATGTCTTTTTTCAGGGTGAAAACCTGGTGGAGAGCTTTCCTAAGAAGGAAATATCTGAAATGCTTCTGCTGGAACCCCTTGCCTTCCCAGATGGGAAGGACAGCATGTACCAGTCAGCACCTAAGCCCCATCCCCGCTGGTGGGATTTGGGAGAGGATTGGAAAAGCAAAAGTAAGAAACTTGTGAGTTGAGGTGAAGACAGTTTAATAGGTAGAGCAAAAGCCACATTTGCAAGCAAAGCAAATCTTGGAATCCATTCCCCCCCTTCCCGAGGGCAGGCAGGTGTTCAGCCATCCCCAAAAAAGCTGGGATCCATCACATTTAACAGTGGGGAGACAAATGCCATCATCCCAAGCACCCCAGCTTCCTTCTTCTCCCATCTCCAGACTCTGAGCATGATGCCATCTGCTGTGGGACATCCCTTGGGTCATTT
>VZTT01004385.1:6401-33148 GCA_013400855.1 Buphagus erythrorhynchus
CAAGCCTCACCAGAACTGGTTTCCTGCCCGGTGGCTGTGAGCAGTTTTTTTGTTTGTTTTGTATTCAACTTCTTGCATTTGTCTATAATCATTCCTGAACCTGCCTGGGCTGTAAGTTATTTTATACTGTTTAGGACTGAGCTATATGACTTCTACAGGAAGGTGCTTTGCCAGTTATTCTTTCATCAACAAAGGCATCTTAATTTCATGGCTAATCTGTTTCTTTTTCATTATTTGTAAATCCTGTTAATTGTAAATCAAATACAATGTTGTTTTTTCCACCAAGTGTCAGTGGATCTTTACTGAAACTGGGGGAATGGGCGTTGAAAGGATTTGTGATGCTCCCTCCGGGAGTGATGGAGCAGCAGTGTCCATCAGTCTGTGGTTGGGAACGGTGGAGCACAACACATCCTGCAGATGGAATGCCTGACACCATGACCTTTTATTGGCATTTTCTCTGAAAAATGACAGTACTCTGGAGAAGCAAGGATGTAGTGCAACATACCAGAGTGAGGTCTTCTTGCCTGGTGAATCTTGGGACCTGAAAGCCAACTAAAATTACAGGCTCAGCAGCATCTCTCCAGAGAGACCAGAAAGCCCTGCTTGAGCAAGTAGGACTTTCAGAGGGAACATTATATGTTGTCCCCCATCACCAGTGACTTGACACACAGAGCAGTTGCAGGCTGTGGGGTGCAGTGGTGCTCTAGCTGGATCCTACCTGTGAGGCAACTGGCATGTGTCTGCTGGCATGTGCGAGTTCATGATGGATCCATTAGCCATTCTTGGTGCCCTTTCCTCACATCCTGGGAAATTTGCAGGCTATCAGTGCTGCAGTGCTGTCTGCCAGGGAACACAGAGGCAGATAACTGTGAGCAGCTGCAGCTACAAAGAAATTTAATGCCAGTTCTTCAATTTCTTCAAGTCCTCTGTCCTGAAAGCACAAGTTGGAATTTGAATTGAAGAACTGAGCTTGTTTATTTTATTATTTCCACTTTTGGCTAAGCTCCTCCAATGCTTGTTTTTCCACTCTGGTGCTCTGTTTTGTCCAGGCCTAGTTTTTGGCTTCAGTTTTCATTACATTTTAGCAATCTGATTCTTAAAACCTTCATGCTCCTCATTTGGTTTCTGCTGCTCCTGACATCTGGTTCATCTACAAGATAAAAGGTTCACAAGCTCACTGGGGATCTCCCTCCTTTTCACCCCTTCGGCAGCTCCTCTACGGGGCACTTCTTAAAGCACAAGAACCTTCTTACTGCCAAACAGGAATCACTTCACTCCATAGAAGCAGCTGGGAGCCAAGTGCCGTTGCTTGGACATCTCCCAGACCTAGATCAGAGGCTGGTACAAGCATTTGACCACCACCAGCAGGTCTGAATCCCATTGCTGACAGCAGTCTCTCCAAGTCTCTTGCTTGTTTCCTCACCAGCAAACATGCAAATAGAGATCTCTTATGATGGGACAAGGTCCCTGTACATGCTTGTTTGATATGTAGTAACTCACCAAACTGAACAGGAATGGGTTTTTTTTTTGTCTCTGGCCAGGAATTCAATCCCTGTTCCTTTGCCAGGTTTCCCTCTGACACCTTACCCAATCTTATTGCTGCTCTCTGTATGCTATAGATTTATAAGCAAGTTGTTATGGGTGGAGAGGACCTTGGCTAGCTCACATATGTGAGGCATTCATAATGTCTCCTGAAGATTACTTCTCTGATCAGTCTGTTACATCCTACTTGATCCTCCCCCTTCTGCACCCTGCTGTTGGACACATTTCTCAGCCTGCTGAGTCTGAGCTGTATTTACATGCACTCTCTAAAGTTGGCCTTTCTGGTAACCTTTTGAAAATAAACAGAGCCATCACTATAAACAAAACCATACAGGGAATTCAGAAATTCAAACTGGAATTCACAAATTCACATACTGTTGTAACATGGGAGGATTTTTAGCCAGCTGCATAAAGAAATAAAATGGCTCTGAGCTTGAAACTCAGCTGTCCTGGACTTACCAGCACTGATGAGTTTTCGTGGCCAGTACTTTACCATTCCAAGTTCTCCAACCTTATTAGTAACACAACCATTTTCAGCCATAGTATGCCCTTGATGATATGTACCTACATGGCCTAAAAAAAAACAATCTCTGAATCTGATTGGGAAACCCCTCTTTTACATGCTTCCTAGGGTTCCAACACCTCTATTTATCCTGATAATGGTTCTAGACAGGGTTCCCACATGCACTTAATCATGTGGTGTGACAGTTCTCTGAGGAGTTCCCTTCTAAAGAATTTGATCTTGAGCAAAGATTGTTTAAGACTTTTCCCAAGTCTGTGGTCTTCTCTCAGAAAAAACAGGGGAAAATGTTTGGGGTTTTTTTTTCCTTTTTATCTCTGTTGAGAGATACTATTCAGAGCAGTGAGACAGTCAGCTTCAGAGGTTTAAAGGAGGATGTCTACCTGCCATTTTTCTAACAACCATTGACTTGAGTCCTGTGTTATTCTGCCTTACAATCAGAGGAGTTGAAATTTGGCACTTCAAGTCACTAGAGTTGAAGCACTGGAAATGTAAGCACCGTTGCCCTTGTGACTTTCTTTCCTCCCTCATTCCAAGCCCAATATAGTCAAACTGCGCCTGAATCATTCCAGGTTCTCCATCACACAAAGCTCCTCTCTTAGTTGTCTGTTTTGCCGGATCTGCCTGGAGCACAGGATTCCCTGGAGAATGAATGACAGCAGCACACAAGCTATAATGATCAGTCTTTTTTTTCCTCAGACTCTACATACCTAGTGTGTGGTTTTTTTATTTTGAGAAACCCTCCTTCAGTTGATGAATGGTGAGTTTGAAAGGTGGATTTGTAAACTAGAGTTGGTCTTTTAGCCTCCCTCTTTTGTTAGCCTTTGTCTTGATGGGGCTCAAAAGCGATGGTGGAATTTTTAGTGTTTGACAGTTCCTGCAGAACAGAAGGAAAAGAGACTTTCCAGACCCACAGTTACAAGGAAGTTTTCAAAGGTTTTGTTTTCTTTAAATGGTGTCCCCTTTTGCTTCAGTAACAAGGAACATTTCTCCATCCATTAGAGAAGAAAGTGGTTTCCCCTGTGCAGGTTTGTAATAATCATCTATGCTGTGAAAGATCACTGCTGTTGTACCAGACAGTCAGGGCTGACTTCTGTCTTGCCAGTGCATACTGCTTGCTGCTGCATGTCATTACCAAAGAGGACAAATCATACTGTCATTCATAGCCAGGCCATCAAAAGCTATTTCATTTACCCATGTATTCCTGTTTCTTTTCTGCTTCTCAGATAATTGCCATTTGAACCAGAAGAGAGTTTGAGTGCTCTCCTTCTTTTTTTAAGCTTTTAAAGAACCTATGTGTCTTAACAGATTGGACGCTTCAGAAAGAAACTATTTCTTCAGTGGGACAGAGGACAATAGATCTCATACAGCTCTATATAGCTTATCTTAAAAGGAAATAAAAATCCCACCATGAACCCCACACTGTGTTTTTGAAATCCTTTATTCAGTGCTCTAATTCTGAACAATTTTTTTGGTTTATTTAATTGTCCTCAAAATTGAATGTTGAACAAAATTCACTTTTTTCTTTTAATCTACTGTAATAAGAAAGGAGTGAAATGAAAAAATGTATTCCTTTGATACCCTTAATCTTTTCTCTCCTGTGGCTATGCTTCTATTCAGTAAGAGATCATACTTGCTAGTTGCAGAGCCTGGATGCCAATCCATGGGATTTAAAACAAACCCAAATCCATGTTTCCTGTAGCTACATCTAGGTCCGTGGCAATGCTTACAATTGTAAAACTGCCTCCAGGATGTTATTTGGAATACTATTATCATGGGTCTGGCTGCTTTCCTCATCTTCCTTCATGTGATCTTTCTTCGTGTGTGTTTTCACCTTGTGTTTCAGTGGCACTTTCTGAACCACAATGCTACATTCCTCTGAAAGCCCAAGGAAGGAAACAATCACTGCCTGGATTAATCATGCACTTTTCATCCCCAAAGCGCCCCATGGGCACTCAGACTCTTCCAGGCTCAGCTCACTGGGAAATTACAGAAGTGGATTTTTTTGTGCTAGAGCAGACAACCTTACTGAAACATAAAACATTTCCATCTGTCTAAGGTAAAATACATTTGTTTTGTTAATAATGTACCCTACACATACATTACTATTTACATCTGATGTATGAATGGCCCTTCTTAGTTGGTCTGAACTCCACCTAAGGTCTGCAGCACTCTACCCTGGACTGGTGGCTGCACTGTGCTAGCCCTAAATGAGAAAGTGACATAGATTTTAACATCATTTCACCTTTAGATGAGGCTATATTCCCACAGTTCACTTGCTTGGTGTGGGTGTTTAGCCTCATTGCTTCTTTTAATGGACTAAAGTTTGTCTTGTGGGGCTGCTGTATGGTTATGATATCCAATAGTCCAATAATGAGGCCTTAATGTCCAGCAAAAGGAACAGAAAGACTGCCATAATTTTCAGCAGCAGCAGGTTCTTCTGCTCAGCTGTCAATGTGTATTCCACCTTTTATTTTCACATGGCCTTATTTTGTTTCCTTGTGCACTTGAAGCAGTGACAATCCTCTATTTGTATTCTGCCACATTACTGCTGGAGATGAGATCATCCATCTAGGTTTTGTGCTACTTTGGAACTACAGGTTTGGTATTTAATAGGGTCATGCCCTGGTGTGCTTACTCCTCTTACAATAATATTCGATAGAGAGCTGTGTCAAGTTATGGCTTTGCTGGCTGTATGTGAAGATTCATATGCTGATTGCTTTGACCTGCCTATCCATAGTAGGAGCCTGTAACTGTCCAAGTACTATTATAGTTTTTGATTTAAGTTACGGTTGTTATTTTATCTTTCTTTTCAGTGAAAGGAAGATTAGACAGGTTTTGTTTGCCATTTAACTGGAAAAAGTTAATAGTTTAGCTGCATCTATTTAAGAAAATAGGGAGAAAGGGGAGGTGTTTCTTTCCCTGTGAGGTGGTTTTGGACTATTCTTTTCTAAAGTTAATGAAAACAGTGACGACAAAGAACACTTGAGCACTGCTGTCATTGACAGACATAAGTTTCTTTGTGGTTAATCATTCATGTGAACTAGCAGGGCAAGTTTTTTAATACAGAGCTTGAATTTAATTTCAATCCGTGCTGTCCATCATTGTCTCTCTTTAGCAGATTTTTGAGATGACAGCACACACAATGTATCTAAGATTAGATTCTAGCTTTAAATATTTAGATTCTGAATCACATCTATTTGTACTTCATTCCAAGGTTGAAGTAATGTGGCAGGACACACATTCTGCAGTAGTTAAAACAAATCAAAGGAGTGCTGAATTATTAATTTTAAACTTTTAAGCAATTCCTCTTTGTGGGCCTGTGTCCATGTGCTGTTTGGGGTAAACTGGGGATTGCCAGCTGGGCTGGAGGCTCTGCCCTGCACACAGTGCCCTTGTGCTGGTCTGCCAGCCAAGGCCATTTCCCCACCTGCTGGGCTAGCTAAGGACTTGGAGCTATTTGTGCTAGTGGCTCCTGTGGTTTTCTAGGAATTGATTGAGTCTAACAAATTACAGGCCGGGCTTTGGTTAGCTCCTGTTTAAGTCAAAATGCTCTCTGATAGATGATTTAAGAGTCTCATCAGAAGATTTGCTCCACTAGTGATGACCCAATTAGCATGTCTGCCGCCAAAAAATTTCTGTTATCTATCTGCTGGGAAAAGATGCTAATTTTAGCCTCCTGCCAGCAAATGGCAAACCCAAAGACAAGTAAGTTCACTGTGAAGCCTGAGTCATAAGGTCAGGGAGTGTATCACACCTCTGAGCCTTGCCAAGCTTTGAGTTGCCTTGACAGGCATGTCACCCTCAAGACCAGGAGCTGCTCTGAACACTGGCTGCTGCAAGAGCAACCTGCAGGACACTATCCTCAGTTGGGATCACTGTCAATGCATCATTTTCTGCCTTGCTGCCATGCAAGGAAGCTATAAGGCAGACTGACTCTCAGGTTGGACAGATTAGATTAGATGGATTAGATGCCTCCAAAATCTCCATCTTTTTTTGATTGCCAAGGATCTAAGGTTGATATGAACTGCACCACAGCCTGGTGCAGGCAGCATTGTTCCACTGAGTTTGCTGCAGCACTGACACAGAGAAACTGCATGTGTATGGCTGGTCATGCACATGGCACAACAGGGAGACCTTGGTCAAGCATGGTGCTGCTTTCTATGGCCAGTGCTGAGCAGTACAGCTGGTGCCAAGAGCCATTGCCATGCCCAGACACCCCTCACAGTGCTCTCATCTCCCAGGTATGGGTCTAGAGACATGAGTGGCTTACAGGGCCAGTTGTTAGGAGCACCCAGATGATACATAGCTTGTTGAAATACTAATTTGGAGTACAGAAAGTCAAAACAATGCAGAACAATGCTAAGAGGAATAAAGAAACCTCAAAGGTCAGAATTAGCTCTGAACTTCAGAGGTATAAAGAGAACCTAATTTAAAAATCCTGTTAGAAACAACCCAGTTCACACCCACTCTTTGCAGTTACCAACAGCTCTGGGAAACACTAGTTTGTATGGCAATAGCCATATTAGAAAGTCTATGGTGCACAAGTAGATAATCTGTGAAGTACTTGCACTTTTAAAGCTCTTACCATTGTGGTACTCCTGCAGAAATGTTGAACAGGAACATGTTAAAATTTTAAGGAAATATGTGTCCTGCCCCCTTTCTATTTTTTTCTAAAGCTATGAGACATTTTTAGCTTCGACAGTGAATGGCTGCACCACAGAGGTGCATCATATTCATAGTCACACTATCCTCCACAAGAGCTGAATGGTATAGTCATTTTTTCCAAACTTCCCAGTGACTCTCCTCTGTCTATAAGTTTCTCCACAGACGCTGATGTAGACACTATTATTCCAGCAGTGTGTAGTTGGGCTTTGTTATGGGCTATCTGCATGTAAAAATAACAAACCCAGACATCAGCATTCCTTGATAACAAACCCAGACACTTTAATTTTTGTGCCACTTCTCCATGATTGTTTTTGCTTGAGTTTTTTTTGTTTTGCTTTGTTTTTACTACAGGAAATTCCTTTACTAAGAACATTCTAGCCTGGCAATCCAGAGTATTTTATTTCTCCAAACAGAGTTGAATTCTGTTCTCATTAGAACTACTGGGTATTTTGCTTGGCTCTAAGATTCAAGAATGTGACACAAACACAGCTATCATATCACATAACACAGCTATCAGCCGTATCACCCATGCCCGTAATGAGAAAATAAATATGCTCAAATTACTAAGCAATAAAGAAGCTGGTGAACGGATGGGATCAGGTCCATCTGCATTCCTTTTTCAACGTTGTCTTATGTATTAACATAGCAGGAGCTTTGATCTTGGTATTACTATGCTGCAGATGTTGTCCCTGCTTACCATGGATCTAATGAAGCATATCAGGGGTCCCTAGTCATTTAAATAGACTCTAAATCTCTCCTACAATCTCTAGGATATTTACTCTAAAATCAATTATATTTGCTCTAAAATCAATACAGCTAGTGCTTTAACATGATCAGCACAAGAGAGGAAACTGGAGGTTGATGCAGGTGGCCGAGGTAGGAAGAAACCAAGCAGACCATTTATCAGGCTGCTACCATTGTCCGAGTGTCTGCTGTGCACATGAAAGGTTGGCAGTCCCTGAGCCTGGCTATTAGACATCAGGATTGTCATATGGAATGACACCTGTCTTCATCCAAAAACCTTGAAATGTTTTATAAACACTAATTAAGTTCTGTGAGATTGTATCCTGTTGTTGTTGATGCAACAAAAAATTAAAGAAGTTTGCCCAAGTTGTAATCTGCAAACTATGGAGATTTAGCAACTATGAAAAGGACAAGTGAGGCCTGGTTTTTAGTATTTCTCAGCATGTAGGCTGACCCATCCTGTAAATGTGGGTGCAGTGTAACTCTGCCAGCCTGTAACAAGTTAAAGAGTGTAACTTTGCCACCATCTACGCTTGCCTAAAATGTTGCGGACATACACCTGTAGGTGAAGTGTGCATTCCCAGAGGACAGCCAGCTGGATGTGACCGCCTGTGGCAAGAGCTTGCTGCGGCCTAGGGACGAATGCAGCTCTTCTCTGGCCACATCCACAGCCCCACTGCAGCCCCCGGGGCTCTGGCTGGGCTCCTCACTAAGCTGATGTTTAACCTGGGCACCCCGCCTGAACTTCAGACGTCTCTTACTCTACCTCACCAAGCACACAATGGTGCGTAAACAGATCCTTGATCCTCCCAAAGAGCGTCCTGTGCATGCCCCAGCTACGAGCAAAGCCCTGCAGGACACGCGGTGCCACCTCAGGAAGGGAGCAAAGAGCTGCACTGTGCCCCTCTCCCGGACCATTTACTGGGGCTGTTGTCAGCTCCAGTCTGCATTGCCCTGACAAAACTCATCACCACACACCACAGTCCAGGCTGAGCACTGCCATGCTCCAGGACGCGGTAGCAGGGAAACCTGTGCTCCCTCTCCCGGGACAGTCCATGTCTCACAGACCAGCTGAGTGCACCAAACAGAGATACCCAGGCAGCAAGGCAAGCCTCACCCCAGCTCACAGCACCAAACTGGCTTTCTCAAGCTGAGTTAAATATTGCCATGGTGTAAAACTGATTATGATTGGATAAATGTTTCCATGCAGACATGACAACAGGAATGAGTGAAGCTGACTCATCCTTCTGGATTTGGTTTGGGGGAATTTTTGGGAGGAGAAAGCATTTGGTTAAGCTGAAGGAAACAGAAGACAATATAAAAATACAACATAAGTGATACAAAGATTTATACGGTATTTTAAAGGCTTTTTCTTTTTCAAATTATGTAAAATGTCATTTAACAGGAGCAAGGAAATTTAATTTTACAGATACATAAATATACATGTAACTATATATGTGAGGAGGGAGCGTTGTATAACTACATTTAACTATACTGCATGCCTTTAATGAAACTTTCCTGTGGAAAACTCTTAGGGATTTTAATCCAGGCAGCAAACCATAAAGTTTTCTCCTTAACAGTAAATTATGACAATTGCCCAAGGCCTTAACATCCCTGCGTTTTGCTCTCCGTTTTGAATTAGATTGTGATGATCAATATTAATAGTCTCTGCTCAGATATGGTCACTGTAAAACCAAGATGAAACTGTCTTTGCCTCTGAATTTTACTGCAAATGTGAACATTTATCAACACTTACTCAAGATATAAATGAGAAAGAGAACAGCTATATCATGAAAGAAAGAGCTTAGTTAAAATTTAACTTCCCTGCCACATATCTAGAATATCTTCCAGAAGCAAATGTAGATAGTGGTATTGCAGGAAAGACAGCAAAATCTGTGAATATTTGTGATCAGCATAAACTTTGTCCACTCCTAGCTGTTCTGGGGAGTAACAAGGTATAAAATTTTTTTTGTGTGATCACAGCTTTTCCACACCAGCTTTCAGACATACTCACAGCAGCTTTTTGTCTCTAGCTGTCATTGTTTAGAATATAAAAATTGCCTAAGCATCCATTTAAAACAACAATATAACCCAAAGAAGCCAAAATACCCACCCCCTCCAGTGCCATCAGCTGTACTGTATGCATGCCTTTCCTTCAGCTGGGTGGTTTTGCTGCTCACACAGCATGAAGAGACAGCTGGACCATGCTTGGGCTGGCCCAGGACATGTCACCCTCTGCTCACCAGGGCTTTTGCTTCCTGGCCTAACTTTGATGTCAACGTAAAGCTCACCTCTGCTGCTTGACAAGAATTATCTCAATACTTTTTGCTAGGGCTCTTTGATGTGTTGTATAAATGCATCTGCAAGGCAAGGCAGAAAAGGTGCTTGCCCAAAAGAGCTAGCAAGGTCGGGGGGATATCTTTCAATAAACCATTGGTTAAAAGCAGTAGTTTAACTATTTGAATACCAAGAGGTCTTGGAGAGAAGTGAGTAATTTTTCAAAGAGTACACTGAGCCACCGGGAACAGGAGGAAAAAGGAAATATGAATTTTTAAAGCCGATTTTGTATGACTCAAGTCAAACACATTCATCATTGAAATAAGTACATGAAGGTTGCTGCACTACCAACTCTTCAGACCTAGGACATGTCACTTTCCTCATCTTCTCTCCTCAGGGATAAATCCCTAGAAGAGTAATGCTCAAATGTGTGTCCACAGCTCCTCACTGTCACCAGGTAAAAAGAGAGCTTAAAACTAGGAGACAACATGTTCCATGTTCACCACAGGTTTGTCCAAACTGTGTATTCCATCATTAGTGTCCCAGGAGGTAGAAATGCAGTTATGGTGGCCAGTTTGACCAACTACTCTAGGAGCAAGGAATAAAAAAGAGAAAACTATGAAACAGAGGGTT
This sequence comes from Buphagus erythrorhynchus, assembly GCA_013400855.1. Lineage (NCBI taxonomy): Eukaryota > Metazoa > Chordata > Aves > Passeriformes > Sturnidae > Buphagus > Buphagus erythrorhynchus. The sequence goes on from VZTT01004385.1 coordinate 16,786, forward strand.
TGGCGGTTGTTTGCTCTCTAGGCCCTAAACCTTGAAATGTCCTCTATTTTTTCTAGGTGCTCACTAAACTCGTAAGGGCTCACTTCTCAATTCTAGAAACTAGAGCTTTAGGAAAACACAAAACATCCTGAGTATTAGGATGCAGTCTACTGTGGCAAGCTTGATCTCCATCTCAGAGGAGCAGAGTGGTTTCATTTGTTACTCTCCCCTTTGCAATCTTGTGTTCCCTTCTCAGCCAAGAAGAAAAGTTTTGCCATGCACTACCACACTATGGAATGCCCAGAAACAAAGAAACCTACAAGCATTCTTGCATCCATTTTTTCTTCTCATTGTTTTAATGAGCAATTAAGAAATAATGATAGAAAAGAGATCCCAAGTTCTTACACTGTTTTATACCCTAAAACCACTATGTTCTGTTTCAGGAATTTTCTTCCAAAAAATTCCAAAGTTAATCATTTCATCAGCTCCATTTGTAGATTTCCATGATTTCTAGTAAAACCTTGGACCCTTTAACTGAACTTCTGGAGGTAAGTTGTTCTCCCTTTTTTTTTTTTACTTTTCCCTTGTTGCCTCAACAACAGCTTCTCTCCTTTAACATCCCTCATCTTTTCATCTTCACCCACCCAATCACTCTATACAGCCAACCTACACTCACATGAAGTATATTTACCTCCTGCAGCCTTATTAGCTTATACCTTTAAGACCTACTAGCCAATCATTTAATTAGATCATGTAAAAATTCATATTGGAAAGGACTTCAGGAAGGCATTAACTCTCTCTGTTTAGAAGCTGTTGGACCTCACCTCAAGTACTATGCCTGGTCTGTTTGTCCCAGTCAGTACAACAGAAATATCTATCAACTGGAACACGTTCAGCGTAGGCCCATGGTGCCAGCTGCGTGCTGAAGCCCTTACTCTGAGAGGGGAGTCTGAGGGACATGGGCTTGCCCAGCCTTCAGTCTCCACTACCTAACAAGAAGTCATTTGAAGCACAGAGCCAGGCTCTTCATGGTGTGGCATGACAGAAAGGCAATCGGCATTAGGCATCAGCCAACATCCATCTCATAAACTCCCAGATGAGCCTGTGGCCAGAAGAACAATAGCAATTTGTTCAGATGGCACTCCCTGGGCTGAACTGTTTAGAAAATACAAAGATCTCTTTTTAAGACCACAGATCTATACATATTAATGTCAAAATATCTAGCATGGTACATCAGTCACCCAAACCCCTCCTCCCAGTCAGTAAGAGCATCAAAGACTTAATTTTCTCTATTATTAGGTATATTGTTTACAGCAACACAGAGGATCGCAGAGAGAGTTAAAAGGATATTTGCCATCTCACTAGCAATGTCAACACTGTCTCTTTGGTAAGAGGCTCTTTGAGTAAAATGCTCCATCTGGAAGGTCTGAAAGTCTGAGGTTTTGTTCCTTAAAGCTTCTGGTGTCTGATTCCTATGGGATAGGAGGGGCAGAGGGCTGTATCTGTACATCAGTTCCTCTTATTTGGAGGCAGGCGATGTTTTGCGAATCTTGTTTTCCTCTGTTTTGCAAATGGGCAGTTACTAGTCATTCACTCTATGTTGTTTATAATTTTCTGTTCTTTCAGAGTAATTTTCAAAACACTTTGATTTTCTTTTCAGCTGTGAAAGAATAATCCAAAACGAAACATGTTATTCTTTGAAATTAACTCACTAAAGCTGGCTTCCCTATAAATTTGACTGAAGTGGATGATTAAGAAGTCTTCTCTACAAATAATGCTTCATGCAATTCAGCTGTAATGAGACTACAGTCTGATTATTTAAATGGATGAACATTTTTATTTACTGCAAAATCACTTCTGGCTTGCCCTATATTTAATACTTAATGAGACTTTGAAATCACAGTAGTGGTTTCACATATTGTTAGGGAGGTCAACTCCAAAAGCTGGTTACTTCAGTCCTCAGAGTTGACTCTGGCCTTCATGTTCCCCTAGGGCACTAATTAAATTTAAAGGATGAGCTTTACCAAGAACCTGAACTTGGGAGTTAGCTTCCATATACTGCCTATTTTCATGCCCTGCACAGAGCGGATGTAAGGTTATGTGCCCCTAGTGGATTTCTGATGTCATTTAAAGAGCTTCTAAATCTCTCTAGCAGAAATTTGAAGACATGTAATATATGCTAGGTCTTCTTCAACAAACTGATACTGTTTTAAGTTATACTGCAACTCTTTTTAACATGTTTCTCTGAAGTCTGGTAAAACAGTTCTTCATTGTTACAAAGGACCTCTAGAATGAGCAGCTGTGTGATCTAGGATCTGATGGCAGGTTACTCATCTGAGTACAGCCAGATATCTCTACAGAGGCAAATTATTAGGGGACATTAGTTTGAACCCACACCATGACCGAGCCACCCTGTCCTCCTTCTTGGCACTGCTGGGCTTGCTGTGGCAATAGACTGTGAAAAAAAGGGTAGCCCAAGATACATATGCTACAGTACAAGGTGGATATGCCCAGAAGCACTTTCATTGTTTGCCTCCAGACTCAGGTACTTTCAAGTTTGGCAGGCAATTGTGGTTTGAATGCTTTGCATTAGAGAACAGAGATAAAGAAAATTGCCTGGTAGTACAAGGGGATTGAGAATGAGATTTTTGCTGTATTTTCAAGTAATGGCAGCAATGAACTATAATGATACCCATGAGGGAGCTGTGTGATGATCCTTATTGATTCCAATAGGTGGTTCTTACAGTGGTGGTGTCTGCTGTTCTTTTTTAGAGAGGGATGTGACCAAACTGGAGTGGAGATGGAAAGCCCTTCCTAACAGATCATTTTAAGCCTTGCTGATTGATTAGAGGACTGTGAAGCCTTTAGACAGGCACCTTTTCCTTGACTGTCATGTTACAAAACCAGAGGCCCATCAAAAGAATCTCACTCAGAAAGGAACTTCCTCACATTTCCATGGATTTTTACTTTGTTTTGTACAGAAGTCTATTTCTCCTGCCAAATTCTCCAGCCTAATGCACACGAGACAGAAAATATTATCTGGATCTGAGAGACCTGCATTCTATAGTACTTAGCTGAAGGGGTAACTGGAATATTTTAAAGGCCAAAAAGTCCTACATGACACAGATCTGTTGTGAAGGAAAATAGAACTTGATAGACTTCTAAGTGAAACTGATTTTTTACAGTAAGTGGAACAGTGTGTACACTGCAACAGGCTACCTAGAGACGCTGTGGATGTCCCATCACGAGTGTTCAGGGCCAGGTTGGATTGTGCCCAAAGCAACATGGTCTAGGAAAAGATATCACTGCCCACAGCAGGGGAGGTTGGACTGGACAATCTTCAAAGGTCCCTTGCAACCCAAACCACTCCATGAGTCTGTGATTTATGAAAAAGTATTTCAACCTCCCAGGTAACATGCCAGAGAGCTCTCAATAAAAATAATCCATGTTCATTTCCTGAGTATTAACTGGTCCAGAGCATAAATGTACTAAATGTACCTGTCTGTGTATGGAGGATAGGGGAGGTGGAAAGGGGAGAAAAACTTAGAGGTGAGCTAGGAGGCATCTTGCTTTTTTATTCTGTTGGGAGTCCAATATGGCTTTCCTGAACACAAACTAGAGAGAGTCACATAAAAGCAAGAGATAACAAATGCTGCCTCTGTTTCTGGTGCAACAGTCTGCTGAAGAATGACAGATGCATGCACAGCCTTATCAGACACAGATGTATACAAGCATCAGGTTGTTTAAAGTTCTTCTTTTACTTGCCTTTTTGGCCAAAGAGTTAGAATAACATTGGAAAGGATTCAAGCTTAGTCAGCTGAACCAGACTTCCATTAAAGACATAAACAACCAGATAAGAAAAGAGATAAAAGAAGACAAGGAAGTTGAAAAAAGGGATATTCAGGAATGACACTGTGGATGTGATCTAGCCAGATTCTGGCTGTCTGAGTGGTTGACACCTCTGGGTTTCTGTGGGCTCAGGGTTGTCACTGTGGGTTCCACAGCCCTAAAGGTGGGAATGTGGCAACCATCACAGTAAACCGTTCTCCTTTCAGTCCATCTGCTTTCCTGTCATTGATATTTACAGCCCCACAAATGTGTATAGGAACAGCCTCCCATGCTTTCATTATTGGACCCAGCATGCAACACATAAAATTTTGTTCATTAATTCCCAATTGCATATTTGTATTATTTATCAAACACAGCCTTTGGGGATAGTAATGAGAATCTTGGAGTTTGTTAATCTCTTTTTTTTTCTTTAACATTTTCTTTACTTGTATGAACAGTTTTGGATAATGGCCTGACTGATTTTTTTGTTCTATTTTGGAGTCTTGAAAGAAAAAACTCCCATCACTGTGCCCTCATTTTCTATAAATCTTTCTTGCAGTTAGCAAAAAGACCAAATAGACTTTGCTAAATAAGTATTGCTATATTTCTCTATTCTAAACCATCAGTGCCATTTGCACTCCTGTACCAAGAATATAGGAGTACTCTTTGTACTTCCTGTACCAAGAGTGTCCACTTAGCTCCTTCTGTGAACTTTTCTCTCTTACTTTCCTTCTGAAATCAGTAAACATCATTTTTCATCATTCAATCTTAAAAAGATTTAAAGGACAGGAATGTAGGAAACTCTTGTCAACATGATTTTAGGAAAATAGCTCTTGTCAAACACCCGATTTACTTTTAAAATTATGTTACAATTTTGATTAAGTGTGTCATAGCTCCACAAATATCTCTGACTTCTAGAGAGCTGTTAAATTAATACAACATTACACTAATCTAAAAACTGGTGCTATATAACATAAATGCAATAAGGTAGAAAGCAAATTCTGGGAGACATCATTGCCAATAGAAGAGCATCAGTATAAAAGTTTCACTACTCAGATTTTATTTTCAGAAGTCATGAAGGAGGAAATTGCAATTCCAGGGACAAAGACTGAAAATGCAGCATACAGTAATAAAGGACAGAGCAGACAAAACTCTCTGACTGCCTGGTAACCTGAGTAACCCATTCAAAAAATTGGTATAGCCAAAAGATATTCTTCCTTTTTAGAAAGATGAAGGGAAGTCTAGACTTACTGAATAAGGGAAAGGATACAAGGAAAGACTGATGGTACGATAGACCAAAACTGTAACAACAAAACTCAGCCAAGGGAAGTTTGAATAGTATTAATAAACTGATTAAGTGATATAGGTAACTGGTGAATGAAGACTGAAATAGTCTGTGGGATTTGGAGCCTATTTTAAAAAAGAATGTTGACAAACAGAAAAAGATAAAGCAACTAAATTATTTGAGAGCTGGAGTGGAAAAGATAAGAAGCCTGGTCTCTTTTAGCTGACCAAAATGATGACCATAGAGTGGCATTTCAAAGGAAGAAACTACTGAGTTTTTAATTCTAGCAGTCAAAAACCTATCAAGAATCAGTGGTGAAAGACAGAAAAGGAAGGAAGGGAAACAGAAGGGGGAAGAGGAGGAAAAACAGGAGGGATGAAGGGAGGAACAAGGGACAGGAGGCAGTAAGGTAGGAAAAGCATAGAACCACATTTTAAAGAGCTGATGGTTAAACATTGAAACAAATTACCAAATGAAAGTGTTTATTCTTCATCATTTGGGTTTCCAGATTAAATCTACATGCTTTCTCAAACATGGCTTTCAGTGGAAAACAAAATATATGTTCATAAAGAAACAATTAACACTGCAATATAGGGTATTCTTAACCACCTCTAACATTTGGGAAGCTACCTCAAATGGTCTAAGGACCTCTCCTGTCCTGTAACATATACTACCAACAAAGTGTTGTTGGAAGTACTGAGATCAATGGTCCAGCAAAATTTGCTTGAAATATTGTATGAAGCATTATTTTCTCCTAAATTTTGCCATACATAAGCTGTACAAAAAAAAACCCATATGAAATGAGTACATGCTTCACTGTTCCTTTGTTCCACAGTCACTTCATGCATGGCAAATATTATCTGGTGTTTTCTTTGAGATGAAATGCTGAGGAAGCTTGTTGCCTTTGTGGGCAACAAAGGGCAGAAATTCAAATTATGGCACAGCAAAACTGTCCTCTTGCTGGCCACAAAATATTTATGTTTTATGTTATCTGCAAAAACTAATTTAAGAAAGGGGAGGAAATGCCAGATAGGCAAAGGACAATTAGCGAACAAAAAGTGTGAAAAACAGCTGAGGTGACACCAAATGTCTTTATCATGACTCATGAGTTTACTCACTCTGTTATTCCTGTTTTCCCCAATGACTGTCTTGCTGAGGGTGGGGGCCAAGCAGCTGGTTGGGAGTTTTGACCATTATAGTATCAACCATCGGAAGGGAGCCTGAGGAGCAACTCTGTATCATGGCAAGGTCAAGTCACATCCTTTTCCTCCTTGTTCTTTCCTGAGAGGCACAGCAGAAGAGTCTCTTTTGCAGCATGCAGATGAGAGGACATGGCTAGGTCAAGACACAAACTAAACTGCTGGCCAGGGCCAAGAAACACTCCTCCACATAATTCTAGGTCATAATTCAGGCATTCACATACCACTCCCAAGAGGCAAACTGTGTGAGCTGACCCATTTTGGCAGATAAGAGAGTTCAATGGCATGGACATAGCATCTTCCATACCAGTTAACCTCAGTGTCAGAGGCCAAGCCTGCACACACTGACTTTGCAGTCAGTGATGCATCCACACTGTCCTCAGGCTTTAGTCCAGGTGAACAAACATGTCTTTGCATTTACAGGGTTAATAAAGTTAGCCACATCCTCATCTGGCACTAACTAATATCTTTAGTTGCTATTCCTTGGAACTGACCCTGTCTCTTAAACATTAATGTTCTTGAGCAAAAAGTATTTTCCATTTTTCTAAACACTGCATATTGTTCTTGTCAATTTCAATGAGTTATTTAATTATCAACTTGAAATCTCTCTATTTTCAGAGTAAACATTTGACTTATTATAATTATGCCAAGTAAAAATTAATGCATGTATTTGTGGTATATAATTTTAAATGTTGTAATGCCTTGAGACCTTGAGAACAACCATATGTGTTTGCTTTAAAAGGCACTTCTGGTGTGGGTAAAATTTAAACAAACAGTGCATGCAAATAAGTAATTGTAAGCAATCAAAAGAGAGTTCTCTACTCATAAGAGCTAATATTTATTATTTTTGCTATCACCATTCCTGGAGCCAAAAGCTACAAAACTAGATTTCCTAATTTGACTTATGCATGAATAAATAAAAAGAACCCAAGTCTCTTTTTTTCCTCCAAATGAATGAAGTCAAGTTTATTCCCATCCTCCATACTTCTCCCAGCTGAGAAGCTTATTGTACTACCAATGGAATGCAACAGATTGTGAAGGAGTCAAGGAGACATTTGAAAATAGATTTGTTCGGCCATACACTGCAAACAACACATCTGTTATTGACAGAGTGAAAATAGAGTCTGCAAGGAGTTAGCACTAAATGTACTTCAGACCCAGGAACAGAATTCTTGCCTAGACTTTACTTTCTTATTTTACTTAGGTAAAATTGTGTCCTCTCCACTACAATTGCCATAAGTACACACAGAGGGCCCATTTTAAAGGTTCCTAGGCAATGAAAGATACCATTCCAAATCATATATTACAGTTCATTCCACATCACACTTGTGACACCTTCACAAATGTGAAAAATCTTGTTAAGTGAACAGAGAGATTGCAGTAAGAAGAGCTCAAACTGTTGGGCTATTAAGGTTATCAAGTCTCCGTGGACATGCTTTATTTTTTCACCTGGAAATGTTACATTACAAGAAACTGAGCTTTTTAGCTCTTCCCTGATTTCTAGAGAGTTCAGCATTCTGTGCAGCCAGTGTGTAAATAATTTTGATGCAATCTGGGTATCTAAGGACCCTTTCTGTACGCATCCAAGAAATTTCTTGAAAGTGCTACAGCATTTGTGGGAAATAGCAGAATCCAAGCTATTCATAACAGCAGTAATTTGACTCCTGGAATGTAGTCCTAATTCATATCACCTAACTTCAGCTATCTAAAAGTTTCTCTGCAGCATTTACTTTCCTATGTCCCTCTACAACTGGGAGGGAGGACAGGGCATGTCCAGATGGGTGACAGAGATTCACAGTGGTATGATAAGGTATTAGGTTAGACTCTACATCAGTTTCTGCACAGCTCAAGTTAGGTAAAAAGATTTGCAGCTTTTGCATGTGGCTGTTTTCCATTCTGGACATTCATGTTCCACATATTTTACATCTGCATTTTTTGCACAGACCCTTCTGCTTCCAGAACACAGTCTTCTATGAACATCCACCCAGGTACTCAATATATTTTCCTAATCAGTGCAGAAAGCACATTTTTTGCTGAGGTCTTCTTGGCTGCACACCATCCAAAACCACACTGAGTTGGATTGTTCATATCCTCATTACTGGGGCTGTAGGTATTTTTGAGAGGAGAAGCCCATAAGTTATGTTTAGGTGTTCAGCAACCTGCTAATGGAAGGCAGAGCTTTTGTCTCCAACCTAAGCAGCCACCACAGTTTATTACCAGCTGATGGCAGGATGCTGTTACCCACCACCATTTTCCAAGTGTTCAGTCAAACACAGAACCACAACAAACACCTGCGAAAGAAAGCTGAATACAGGCAGTTTGGAATGTTTTGTCCTCCCACAAAACTATATTTGACTGTGATTATCTGCACAGCTGCCTATAGAAGGTTATTCTGCTTCTGTGGATCAGACAAGGAACTTAAATTACCTGTTTGGCTCTTTTTAGGAGCCAAGATTTGTCCACAATTCCCAGACCAGTACTGGCCTAGCAGAGATCAGCTAAAATGACGTGTTAAGACCTGGAGAAGGCTCATTTTATTATTAAAAAAATTAGATTTCTTTAGAATGGAAATGAATTAAAACCACAGCCAGCCTTCAAAGAGAAAGCAGGGTGATTACATTGCTACAAGGCAGTAGTTGAATTACTGGCGTAAAGGAATACTCACACATGCAACTATCCCAAAGGTAATGTTATTATCAGGCTATATGTGATACAGATGCTATTGCTTCCCAGGCTGATTGCATTCTCCTTTCATATAAATAATCTTCTTGTATTCCCATTTTTACTGACTTATTTACATCAGGATTTTTTGTCACTTCAGAAATTATTCACCTGCAAGTCTTAATTCAAGTCCCAGTGTAAGGGGATGGAGAAAGAGACTTTCTAGGGCACAACTGCCCCGATCTTGTGATCAAGAACATTCTTCATTCCCCACAGCTAAATTTTATTTAAAACTGGTAGTTAAACTGATATTGTGAGGTCTTTCCTAACCTTAAGTATCATTTGCTCCCAGTGCACAAATTGAAACTTTCACAGTAACAATGTTCCTGCCATGTTTCTGGTGTGGCATTTCCAGTCTTGGATGAACTACTGTCAGGTAAACAACTACCACCTGCTTTCTTCTGTAATGTGTTCACAGAAGCTTATAATTCTTTCCTGTACTATTTACCACACACACACACACACACAAACACACACACACATGTATAGGGATTACAGCTATGGGAAAATACCCTTGGTAAAACAAAATAACTTAGACGAAGAAATACTAGGGACAAAAAGGGTTAGAATATCGCTTTTTCTCCATCTGGAAAGCTTTTGTCTATGCATTGCAATGTCCTGATTTTCTCCAAACTGCTGTATTTTATTTTCAGAATGACAAAATTCACAACAAAATACAGGAAAAGAGCTAATATGTCTGCCCAGAAAAAAAAAACAAAATACAGAATAAGATACCCTCAGTGTAGATCTTAAGCTTCTTCTACAAAGTTTTTAATGTCTGTAGTTCAGCTGTCTAGATCAATAAAAACCATTCTGTTCTCTATTCTGTTTTCTTTGGGGAGGGGGTGAATCTCATGTAAATGTTTGTCATGAGCTTAGACAGAAAGTAAAGACATCTCAGGCACAACCCTCGTGGGGATGGTTTTATCGTATGAACAACTTAAATCAAAGTTTCAACACTGTTGAAAGTTGAAAAGCGTTTTTCTCTCCACTTGCCATTTTATTTCCTTTCTGCTTTGCCTCTTCCTCCTCTTCTCAGTCTCTCTCCTTTCCCTTGCTCTGGCTCTGGGGTTCATTTGAGTGTAAGTTTTTCATGGCCAGTTTTCATGTCACTGTATCAACTGTAAGATAAGCTATTATCTATCACAAGAATAATTTTATTCCACATTGGACAATACTGTATCACTTATTTTATCAGCTTCAAAACACTCAGTGCTGGCCTGTTAGGTAGACAAATCAGTCTGTCATCTTAGAATGGTTACTGCTTTATTTCCTTTTCTTTCTTTTTAAATGCCACATTGGTATGAGTGCTTTCAACACACACTTCAGTGCTTGCTTCAGCACAGAGCTCACTGCAACAGCAGGACCATGATAACTTCACCAGGGCAACTAAATCAGGAACATGGCTTCCTTTGCTAAAAATACAATCAATAGGGAGAAAAGCAGGCATATTCAAAGAGAGATTCAACTGTCTGACCTGTCCTGCAAATCCTTCCTCTTTTGTCACAGCAGGAACCCACACCATCGCTACTCCTATGGGACATTTACATCAAGCTCCAAAGCTCACTAAGACCAATCTTATCATGTCCCTGCACTAAGAGGAAACACTTTTGGAGGTTGAAAAACAGCACATAGTCCCTGGCAACCTGATTTTGCCACCGCCATGCCTGGGCTATCAACCTTATACCTGAAGTGCTCTTGCTTCAGTTTCTCAACAACTATTTGAAACAGATTCAGTGGGAAGGAATACATTTTAAATGTCCAGATCAGCAGAGCCTGGACCTTTTCTAATAATGGAAGAGGATATAAGAAACAACTGTCATAAATTCAGCTCCTGGCTTTCAGGTGTCTCTACAGAGCACTGATGTCAGACCAGCTCACACTGCTGACCTATGTATCATCTAGAACCTTCTGTTTTGCCAAGGATTTTCTTAGGAGAGGAAAAGAGTAACATGCATGTTGCAACATTGTATAGATTCATCTGCCAAGTTCTAGATGATAGAGCAGATGCAGAGATACAAATCACTTTGTCCAGAGGGCATGTGTCAGGGTGATGTGCAAACCTCAGCTAGTTCCTCTTGCATTGCAGATGAACTCTGAGTCATGTGCAACCCTGAGCACAGGGCAAGTGCTGTGTCCCCAAATAACCTGTGATAATGCATTGGTGGTTGGGCTTGCAGTCAAGGTTGCATTTTTAGACACAAGCAAAAACCTTTTCCTGAAGTAAAAAGAAAACTGCAAACAAGTGGTTTTATGTCTCCCATTTTTCAGGCTGCAAACACTGACTTGTGTTTGTTGTTAGTAAAGACTGCTGTGAGGACACATAAAACTGGAACTGGAAGATCTAACACCTTCCATGCTGGCTAGAGTGACCAGAGATCATCCAGGCATGCCAATACAGATACAGCTCCTCGTTAATGAGATGAACTGCAATCAAACACTTTCATTTAGTGAAAACCTCCAGGCCAAAAAGGCCAAAAAGCAGCCCTGAGTGTTGCTACTGAATACTTTTATAGCAGGAGGAGTCATGGGGAAGAGGTACTGACCCGAGTGAGAGCTGCCTACCAAATCCACATCTAATTACGATTAATGAAGGCCAACAATGCTATCTCTAATTACACTTACCTAAAAGGCTTGTACAGTCAAAATAGGCCACGTGCCTTTTTTCTTTCTTTTGTCTTAGCAATAGGTTAAAAGGTGTTTATTCTTCTTTGCTGCAAGGGACCTCTGGCTGTTTCCAAAAGCCTAGAATATCAGGGAGATCATGGAGAAGGATGGGTAGGAATTTTTGCTGGGGCCAGATATATCACAGAAGCTGTGTGTTGCTTGGACCAGAAGCCCTGGACTCCATACCTGGAAGAAATTGCATCTTTAGTTTTAAAGATGAAGTTCTAAGCTGACAGGCCCACTTCTGCCTAAGTATTGTCTAAAAAGCCCCTGTCCTTTCTCTGATCATTGAAAGCACCTCTGCTGGTAGGAGTGAGTGGGCAGATGAGCTGAGCTCCAGCCATGCCCCCTCAACTTCCAAATAAATTTGTCTGAATAGTCAACATGAGGCAAGGGCCACAACTGTTTCACCATTAAGATATGCTGTTCCTGAGCAGCCACTTCTTGCACTGCTTAGGTAGGTGTAATACCAGCTCAGTAATTAGCAACTGCACCCTCAGCAATTGCAGTGGTTTGTTTGATAAAACAGCCCTGAGTCATCAGGATTCTGAACTCTTGTGTCCTAGAGGACATCAGTTCAAACTTATTCAAGGAAATAAACTGATGGCTATAAAGGGTGTTCATAGCAAAGGCATGCAGAGAAGAGCACGTGCAAGGAACTATTTCCCTAAACAAGTGATAAAGACACACACATGGGAAGCAAAGTGGCTGGGGTTCAATCCCTACTCCAGTGGCTTTGAAAGAACTGAGGAAAACCAGTGCAGCAAAACCAAGAGACTGTTCTGATCAGCCTGTAGGTCAGGCACTAGTTCAGTTTCCTTCTCAGAGGTAGGCAGAAAAGATATGAACCCAGATTTCATTCCTTTTGTGACAACTGATGTATACATAATGGGCATCACTACCATTTATCCCATTCTGTGACTTGATTTTATCAGATCTGTTCAGAAACAAATCAAAACAAGGTTATAATTTATCCGCATGGTTTATTTTGACAAAAACTTGTCCATGCTGGGTCTCTGTATTAATCTGGTCCTTTCACCTCAGGGAGGGTAGAAGTTGGAAAGCAGAGATGAAAGCAGAGAAGATGATCCAGGACAGCTAACAGTTTCTGTTTAAGAGAAAACCAAATGGTGAGGAATCTCCCAGTAGGAAAAAGACAAATGAGTAAGGCTACAAACAATGAATGGTGCTGAAGAGGTGATGAGGTAATGACTATTCACTGTGTCACGCCACACAAAACCTACAGGGCACCCACTGAAATTATTAGGTGTCAAATTAGGAGGAGAGAACAGGTATTTCTTCACACAGTGCATAATTATATTGTCACAGGCTTTTGTGCAGGCCAAAAGTGTTGATATCAAGTTAAAAAGTCAGAGAAATTCAGTGAAGGCTTGTCCATTGGTAAAATTTAATAAAATTTGTAACAAAACAGTAGTTTTAACTCAATCTTTGACTCAGAAAGTAGGATAAGAGAGATCACTGTTCACATTCTTTGTACACTGCTCTTGTGCTTTCTCTGAGCATTACTGCTGCCATAGTGCCATAGTGACATGCAGGCTACTGGGCTGTTTTCTGTACAGTGATGTGAAGGTTCTTAGTCAGATGTTAATTTTGTTTTATTTTTTTGGCTGAGAAAATCAGGTACTCACACAGCTCGCAGCACAGACTATAGGTTAGACAGAGACACAGAGGACACAGGAACCATCCTAACTTTCTGATGTCACTGTCAGGCAAATTCTAATTCCAATGTTTTGAACACCCATGCCCTTAAGCTCTATCTATAGATGCAAAAACACTACATGAAGAGCATTAATTGAATTCTATCTCTAAAGTTACCACAGTAAAAGTATTTATAGTGAGAAAATGAATACAAGACAAGTACCATATCTCACACAAAACAATGATACTTCACACTTTCTCCTGCTAGGAGATACTTAACTTTCTACAAGCATGCCACTGTTTCTATGCTGTTTCCTATGTTGTCCCCAATATGTCCTTTCTGAAACATGAAGAAGCAAATTAAGAAGCTTGTTTATTTAAGGGTAAACACTGCCATTCCTTTGCATAACATCTTTGTCTATCTTGGGATGGAATTTGGTCCATCGCCTAGCATTGTACAATATCTTACAACCTAGACTGGGCTGCTGCCAGAAAACTAATGTTTAAAACCACCTAAGGGAAAATCTCAAACTTGTTTAACATTTCTACTAAGGTTTCTACTAAGATAAATCATCAGCTGGGGTAGGCAATATGGGGACTAGTTCTTAGAAGAATTATTTTTCTTCTCCATGAAGGAGCATTAGCTAGTTAGTGCTCAAAATGGATGGTTTGACTCTCATGGACACTATCCCCTCTCAGGCTCTCTACTATGGAACCCACTAGTTAAAGTCCATGCCCAAACATTGCAACCCCTGCTCCTCTAAGCCCTCAGTGATGCTCAGGCAGCACTGAAATTTTTACAGAATTAAGACAGAGTACAGGAACCTATACCAAAAGAAATAATTTCCTGTTATAACAAATTTGACAAATTAAGAGGAAACAAAGTACATTTTTTTTAAACTTTGGAGCTCCTTGTACAATTTTCCCTAACCTAATGAACTGTAGGAAGTTTTGCACAACATAAGCCTAGGCTGCCTCCTATGGAAACCTGAATTTTGCTTCCAAAACAAAAGCTTCTCAGAGAAACCTGTCTTTTTCCCTAGGAATGAGACAGTTGTGACTCTAAAAATCTGTCCTATTCAGCATATCTCAATCAGATACCTAAAAGAAATGTAAAAAGACACTCCAGAAAAATTAAGCAAGATGGAGTTTTAAAGAAAAGCATTTCTGACAGGTAAAAATATCACAGTAGACCACAGATGTACATCACATGCTTGAGATATGTCTGCCCAGCTATACTAAGGAAAGAGTAACAAAGGAATGAAAAAAATTACATATATCAGTTTAATTACACTGAATAATTTTCTCACTTTGAAATAAGCATTAAGCATGTAACAGCATACCCTTCAAAAGTTACTGTGAAAACAGATACTTGTCATCATGGTATGCTGGAAAAGAAGCTGGAAGAGTAAAGGGAAAGCTTGTTCCATGCTCTTGCAAACTGGGTCTCATTAGCTGCCTGTTGAAAGTGGCAAAGCTTGGCTTTTCTGCAGGTTCTTCTGTTTTATCGTTTTTTTGTTTTCACTAAGCTGTTCACACAGACTCTGACGTCGCTCAGTGGCCTAATACAAAAATGGTCTGAACTTTGGAAGAATAACAAAAAGAGAGGACAAGCAGGAAACATGTACTCTCTGCCGGGAAAGTGCAGCAGGACACAGCACACATCTGGCTGCTTTCCCCGGGAGCAGGGGGGTCATCCCTGGTGAACTCCCTCATCTGAAGATCGCAGCATGATCCATGTGAGGAGTGTGATGGTAACTTCTTACTGATTCGAGCTTCAAACTGAAATGCAAACTAAAATCTAGTGAACATGCATGCCCCAGGAGGTAGGAGATTCCTACCTCCCAGATCCAAGTGAATAATCTTTCTCAGGATGATCTTTCATCTGGCAGGAAACTAAATCCCTACCTATTCCCAAAACACATGAGATTATCTGAGGAAATGTGACAGCACCTCTGCATTGGATTAATTCAGAGGACAATAGTAACTTACTCACTTACTAATTCTGACCAATTGTCAGTCAGAATGGTCAAAATGAAGTCAGCCACAACACAGTGTTACATGTCACATCTGGAATGTGTGTTGCAGCTGCACTTCAGTCTCAAGGCAATTATTTCAAACACAAATCCAGTTGCTGTAAATAAATCTAATTAATTAGAATTTTTTTCCTGTGCCTTTACAGAAAAAACTCAGTATTTCAGCAGAACCATAACCACCAGAATTCGATTCTCACTGCTGTTCTGCTCAGTTGTCCTAATTTATGAGAAATGCTCTCCAGTTAAACCTCCATCTATTTCCCACCCACACAAACTCAGTTTTATCTCAGACTTCTGACACAAAATCACTTCTGTTAGAAAGCCTGCATCACTTCCCTGAAGCCTTAGTTTAATGCTGAGGAAATTAAAACTACTGCATTCTGGAACATTTCTACACTGTTATTTTAGATCCGTTTCTCATTATTTCTTCTTTAATGAGCAGCACACAGCTTGCAAAAGTATTACAAACACAAAAATAAATTGTGCACACGTCCCAAATTCCCTGGCTAGAATTCCCCTCCAGATGAGACAGCAAAAATGCTGCAATAGTTGATAGGTGATAACTATTACCAGTGGACATTCTCATAAACCAGTAGACTAAACAGCTTCTTCTATTCTTAGAAAACTCTTCTCTCTCTCTCAGAAAACTGAAAAATAGACATTACTAAGCTTATACTGCTCAAGTAAAGTGATTTCTAGTTAAAAAAATAAAATTTCCAAATTATTTCAAAATTTCTGATGGCACACACAACTAAAGTTTTGTTTAAAGTAGGTTAAAAATGCTTTTACTGCAATTTACTGCCTTTTGTAATTCAACTGCAACACAAAATACCCTGTTGCAGCGTCTCCGTATTAAAAAAAAAAAAAAAAAAAAAACAACAAAACAAAACCCCAAATAAACAAACAAACAAAATAAATAAATGAAATTTAAAATTTTAAAAACAAACAAACAAACAAACAAACAAACAAATAAATAAATAAATAAATAA
>VZTT01004385.1:35309-55957 GCA_013400855.1 Buphagus erythrorhynchus
AAAAGGGAAAAAAGGGAGGGGAGGGGAGGGGAAAGGGGGAAAAAAGGAAAAAAACCAAGCAAGGTTCACATAGGGTGATTCAAGGGATAATTAGGTAACAGAAATACTAGTGTTGACATAATAACATTAATTCTAAAATAAATATAATTACTCTCTCTCTTTTAACTGAAAATCACAAAGAGCTGTGAGAATAACAATCCAGTGAGTAGCAGAAGGAAAGAGCATTTCTTTCAGAAAGGTGCAAACTGGAGTATTTTTCTACTTATTTTGTCCACCTAGCTGGTAGTATAGACTGATCCTTCTGTATTCTATACCATGCACAGTGCTATTCTACTTCAAAACTGAGCACTTAAAGGGATTAGTGTTTGTTGATTGCTTTCATGACATAATATAGTCTTGTTCTCCTCTATGCTTTTTACCCATAATCTTTTATTTCCAAGGAGAAAATTCTGATTAGCCTTATGCTTTGAATAGCAGAATTATTTCCTAGAGTGTGACAATTGTGTAATCATTCAAATAAACCAGTGAACAAGCCGGTACAAATTTATCCCCACCATAACAATTCTGATTCAATTGAAATTAAAACAGTCAAAAATCCACAGTACAGAGTTAAGTTCCCTTGGGGATTCAACAAGTGAAACCTCTCAGGCTGGAAATACCTGTTTTGATTTCTTAACCAGATTAATGCATCACCCTTACAGAATATGCTGTGTCTTAAAATACAGCAAGATAGACAGAGACCAATGAAACCAGTTCACAAACAAGCTGAAATTGCTTTAGTGAATATAAAGCAGAATTAACATTGTAGCTCATATAGGCATCTGGGTTTGGAAATAAATAATGAAAATCACATTTCTAATAACTATTTTTTCAGAGATGAGCTGAACTTTTAATGGTTTAAATTAGAATAGAAAATAATGCATGTGACTTTTCAGAGAGATGGGGGGGCTTGTGGAGCCCTGAAGTCAGAAAAAGCAGTGATGATACAATTTCTGTTACCTGGTGGGTTATGCAAGGACAAAGTCATGGCCAGAATGGCTTTGATTCAATGAATGGTTAGAAGACAAAGAATGCACAATACACCCTAGAGCACTCCTGCATCACAGCTGAGATGAAGACTATGGCTGTACCTGGAATACTGCCCAACATTAACCTCTGCTTTCTTTGAAGAACTCTGAAAAATGTGAAAGGACTTCCAGAATGACTTTAAAGAATTATATAAAGTCCAGGGAACCTAATAACAGAACTTCAAACTACTTAATTTGTTGAGGAGGAAGCTCAGAGTTGATTCAATTGAGTATCTGTGTAGAAGATTTCTAATAGTCAAAGGACAGGAAGAGCCTTTAGCTGGAAACTAAGCCAAATAAAATGAGAACAGAAATAGGACCACATTATTCACAGTGAGCATAATTAACTCCTGGAATTATCTATTCAGGAAGCAGGTGTTTTCTCCATCATTCTTAGTCTATCTGGGGCAGGCATGAGCTTTGCACAATGGTGTTTGGAAAGAGACATACTGAAACCTGCTGAAAAATATTGCTGCAGCCTGTCCAAACATTGAAACTGCCAGCTTGCCCAGTTGCAGCAAGAAAAGCTTGTGATTCAGCATGAAGTGCCTGCTGCTGCCTAGCATTACTGACACCAGTAGGCTGTGTAGAAGCTATTTCAAATCTTCCCGTGGTTGACACAGCAGCTGAGAGGACTAAGAATATGTTACTTAGATCTAAAGGCTCCAGTGCTCAGCCACAGGACCAAGCAGGATCACAAGTACTCTAAGAGCCATCCTCAGCAGCCCCTTTGGACCTCCTTTTTCCTATCACAGTGGGGTTCAGCCTCCCAACCAGCATGACCCTGATGCCAGCCACATGACATGACTCTATCTCAGGAGCCATACTTGAGTTGCCTGCATGCCTTACCAGACTCAGGAGTCAACCTCTGACTAGCCCTCTCAATGTAAATCTAAAGTTAAACCCTCTCCATGTTACTCTCTGAGTAAGGAGAGGACATCCTGTGAACACCTAGTTGGACAAAAAGGCAGTGTGTGGAAAGGGGACATGGGGAAGAGGGTTGCTTTGAAAATGTGGTGTTGTGATACTAGGGAGGTATTGCTGTTGGGAATCATCTGAGACTGCAGTAGTGGGCAGATGTGTTAACACTCTCTGCCTGCATGTGAGTGACCAACATGAATCATCCCCACCAGGGTGCAAAGGTAAGAACCTGGAGAGAAAACACCAGGAGAGCCAAAAACATTCTAAAGGAACCTCCTGCCAGGCATAAAGGAAATAAAAGGCTGTTTAAATATCTCTCCTGAGCTCAGAAAGCATAGAGGGTTCTGGTGAGGCTGTGAATAATTCTTGGAATTACACAGATTCACTCAGAACTGAACAAGTGTCAGCAAAGCTTTGAGACTCTGTAGGACCAGCTCACAGCCCCAGAACAGTACCTACCTGGGAAACCAGCACAGCTCCATGGCAGAGCAAGGGTGTGACTGTAAAATATGAGTTGGTTGCATTTTACAAAATTTTCTAATTGAAATTTCAGTGCAAATGAGATATTCAACAAAGAAACTTCAACGAAACTATTAACATTTGGTGAGACTACAAATATGATAAAGTGTATGAGAACATATTAATTAAATATTAATTGAATCATACAAGGCTGTACTGCTTGTATATTCTGCACAAAATAATCTCCTTTGCAGAGGGGGTAAACTTACATTCCTGTTAACAAGAGGTTACAGTGGAATCAATTATTAAAAGCTTCTAAAAAGGAGCACTGCATTTACAATTATCTAGTGTAAATTCAATGACAGATCATCTCTCTTGATCTGTAGTTTTGATTTGTAATAGATGTAGTCTTTAACATCACTTATTTCTGAAATTTTAACTTTTAAAATCTTCTCTTTTGGATATTTGTCTTGGTTTGAAACACAGATGTCTGCCAAGGAAGGCGGGAACCTCCCTTGGAATAGAAAATATAACCCCCTGCCCTCCAAATTATTATAACTTTGAAATTAAGGGGCTTTCAGGCAAAGATATGGGAAAAGAAGTTACAGTTCTTTATTAGTTTGTATATATAACAAGTCAAACAAACAACAAAAATGGCAGCAACAACAAACAAAACCAGAAATCCAGTAACAGCCTTCTCTTGGCTGTCAGGCACCTTCCCCTCAGAAAGCGTATAAAAAATTTCCTCAATGTGGAGACGCTCACATCGAGATACTTCTCTGGGATTGGGAGATATTAGGAGATTCTCTGCATATGACTATCATGCATTGGTAAGTGACATTGACTCTTAATCTATACTATTTCTTCACTAGCTGTAACATAGGTACCTTTATTATCATGCACTGCATTTTTATCTACAAGTAGTTCTTTTTGTGTAATCCTGTGTAGTAAGAAGTCTGTTTAAAGTCTTTTGTCTGCTTTCCTTGGTCTCCTCAATAAATGATTCATGTTGTTGTAGGCCTGATCTGTCATTATTAAGAACTTGTGAGTGAGAGTGGGTTTTGGGGTGCTGGCTGCCTCAATGAAGCTGCTGTCTACTGCCAGAAAGTGTATAATGAGAAGACATCAATGCTAACCTGCCTGAAAAAGTACCTTAACATCCAGATGCACCTGCTCTGAGCATGGCAGATGTGAAATAATCTGTTTTTGTTATGGCNCTCACTTAGTAACATACATACAACATGATTTTACCTCTTTGTGAAGATTCTTACTGTGATTCCAACTTTTCCTTGGCATAAGCCTCCAACTTGACTCAGCAAATTAAGTTAAAATATATATTTTATATGTATAAAATATATATTTTATATGTATTTAATCTGTTAAATTTAAAGGCCTAAATATTGCCATCAGAAGCAGCTAAAGATGCTGGAAAGAGTTCTGCAAATTTAGTATGACTGAGTTCAGTGGCAATGGCCTTGATCTGCGCCTGAATTAGTCCAGCTCCAGACTGTGTGCTTTGAGCTCTGCCTCAGGCATTCCCTGCTCTGGACAAGCTGCTTCTCCCTGCCTGTGTCCTCCACAGCCTCCCCGCCTGTGGGAGCCTCTGTCGTTACACATCTGTAGTGGTCACCTGGAGTCACCAAGAGGGCTATCAGAAGAGAAGTTCCAGACCTCTGGAGGGGTTTTCTGTACTTGAGTGGCAGGCTGGAGGCTCACTGCTGTAATGTAATCCAGATGTGCATTTCCCTGAATGCACCAGAGGTGTGCCTGCTGATGTGAAGAAGCATGGTTACACACCTCAGTACAAAGGGAAGTTCTATTAAGCTACTGTTTTCATGTCTTCCAAAATGTCTAATAAGCTTACTTGAACAATTTAACAAAATGGGTTTCCAAATTCACAGCTAATCTGTCTCCAACACTGATCAATAGCTAAAATGGTGAGGCCTGCATAAATCAATTGTTTTACGCATATATCTGATAAGTTGTCAATTTAAGCCTTGAAATTTACAAGTCATTTCAGCCAGGTCATTGTGGAAATAATTACAAGGCAATTTCTTTGGAGGGTAGCTACTCTTTATAATAAGGGAATATATGCCTGCGTTTTATTTTTCTGAATGTACAAAATTTCCCAGGCGTGGCAAATTGAGCCAAGAACAAGACAATCCAAAGATATGCTAAGTCCCTTAGGAACACCAGCATAAAAACATGCTGCTGAAATGAACTGAGAGATATCTCTTCTTAGTGGATGATATCAGTATTTCATAAAGTATTCTTAAATCCAATATGTTTTCAGGACAACTTCTTAATTTCTTGCAAAAAGAAACCCATTGCATTCTGCTGTAAACCACATTAGTAAATAAATATTTTTTTCCAATAATGTAATCATCCTATCTTTGCAGTGATATATTATCCTGTTGTTATCAGATTAAGACTGTTTTTTCTCCTAATTAATCGGATGGAGGGATTAAAACCTGCATACTCAAGTGAAACACAAAACAGCCAGAGGGAGAGGAGACACTTTGATAGGACAGATGGGCTGGGAGACAGTGACATGCCATGTCTTACCATGGCTAGAAAGAAGAATCTGTCATGAAAGTGGATTGGCAGAAATATATCAACAATGGCACTTTGGCAGCCTGGAGGATCTGCTCTTCCTACCTCCAGCTTTCCAGGATACAGGTTTTTCAGGAGGTTTTGTGTGAGGCTGCACACAGATGACACAGACGATGAACTTCACAATGAACTATCACAACTTGGAGTAGTTATGATATATCCTATTTACAAAAGTGTTCCAAACGTGGCTTTATGTGTAAGCAACTGCTGCATCAAATGAATGACTGATGACTGTCTTCCCCAACATCTAACCATTTAAAGCTGTGATAGGCACCTATTTAAATGCACTTGCTAAAACCATTGCCTCTACTTAGCTCCCCCATCAGAGTAATGCCCAATGGTACCTTTTCCCTTCTGTGTGGTTTGTGGTGCTCATTACAGCTCTGTGCCCCTGGAAAACCAACAACAGCTGTACGAGTGGCATGTAGAGTCAAAGATACTACAGGCAGTTTCTGAATCACAGAGGATCAATATTAATTACATTTCATCACTTTGACACTGTACTGGAGGAAAAGAAAAGCTAAAAATAACTTTTTTTTCCCCTGTTAATCCTCTTTCTCCTTCTCAGTCCTTTCATTCCATTTCTCTTCCTTAAACTCCAGTTGCATACACAGGACTAGCTCAGAGGCATCTCAAACCATGTTAGAAAGAAAAATTTGCTTTTTGTGGCCTTCAAAAGTCTTTGATCCTTGACTGATATGAGTGGGAGTTGACCTCCCCACTGGAGCAGGGGAAAGATACCCAGGAACTACCTAATTATCAGCTGTATATCTGAACTGTCACATTTTTCCATCATGCTTTTCTGTCTCTCTCCCCTCTGACAAGCTTCTTTTTAATGCATCCTTTCTTACATTAATTTGAAGAGATGATTTTTCCTTTCATACTTTCAATATTTTTTCTTTATTTATTTCTTCAGTTTGACCTTCTTTCTCTCATTCAAGATGATTTTTATTAAACACACATGGTCATTCACTGCAAGTTGCAGAAATGTAATATATAGCACCAGAAGCCTTTCACAATTTCTCTGAGGTTTCTCAAGCTTTCAGTCTGAAGAACTGCTTCCAAAGCCATAAAGATATGCTGTGGACATTAACTTTTGATTTTTTTTCATTTCTTCTGAACTTTTCTACACAGTTGCTTCATCCCATGCATCTCCAATTTAATCTTTAAAAATAACTTCTTTTTGAGCTCTCAGACCTTTTAGGGATGTGGGCTGCATTTTAAGTTAGCACTTTTCACCTTCCAGTTTCTAAATCATAATTTCCCATGATGATCACTACTTCTTTATACAGTAAAGTATTTTCAGAGACATAGTCTAGCATTTTCATTACTCTTGCACAAGAAATCATTTTCTTTAACACTATTACTCAATACTATGTTTTCTAGGTCTTCATCTCCTTTTTCACTGATCTATTCCTTATTCTTCCTTTGCAGTTCCATTTAATCATCATTTGCACTGTGTACAGCTGCTGTCTTCTTTTCCCCCAGCTATTTCATTTCTGCTGGAGGCAGCTATTTCTGCTGCATCTCTCCCTGAAAGTACCCCTCCTTCTACATTAAAAGTGGCAGTCTCTTTTAGCAACTTAATTAAACTGGAATGTTTCTGCCAACAGCACTTATAGTTTCTGCAAGGGGACATCTTGCATTGCATACAAGTGATAGCTTGCTAGAAAAGCTTCATTAAAAATAAAAGAAAGCTAAACTTCTGGTCTGACTCTTCTCCCTGTTTCAGCAACATGAATTGCAGTTGAGTTATTCCCAGTTTGTGTGAGGAAAAGAGAGGAGGATACAGCCCTTGATGTGCCAGTAGAGCCTGTAGATCACCTGCATACATATTGGGACATAGTTTTTGAGTACTGTGGTTGTAAGTAGTATGAATTTCCAAATAATTGAGAAAACTGTAGATCCCTCTTCCCCGCCTTCCTCTTTCCTATTAGTACTCATTAAGAAATGCATCCAGTCATGAGTACAGGAGAGGCTTCTGAGTCCTTTCACTAACATGGTGGCCACATTCATGTGTGTGATTCAGCAATCAGGAGTCCTTGTTTGTGTCAGAAATATTTCCCTGCTTTTAAAGAACAGCTCTTTTGCCCAGGATGAATTTTGGTTCTTCATCAGTTTTCACTTACTTTGTTTTGATGGAGAAATACCTATTTTGATGAGAGGCAATGTCCTGGACAGTGTGGTATGACTTGTCAGAAGCAAATCAGTTTGCAATTTGATTGGGACTGTGTAGCTGTAGGGATTTTTGTAGTCAGCAAGGTGACTACACTAAATTTAATGGAACTTCAGAATAACTATTTAACATTACATTGGCTACAGTGTGATGAAGCACGAGAAGTCGTGGGCTACAGCTCTAGAACAGACTGTCATTCCCCTCTCATCATGAGCTGGCATAACTGTGGCTGCTGCTGTCATCACTATTTGCCTCCCACATCAGTAGGTTTGATTCTGTGTCTCACAGCAGAGCTGACTTCTAGAACACTAGTTCATGTGCTTATGAGTGTTCACATAAGCATCTAAGTACCTTCGTGAATGTTATCACAACTTGAGATCCATTAAAGAATGTACTAGATTAAGAACTACAGCACTTGAAAATAATAGACATCTTTTGAATTAGAGCCAGAGTCCAGAAATACATTCGGTGTAACAACATAAGCAAGGTGTTAATTGAATGAGTAGGTCTTTGGTTATCACCCTTCAAACATTACAGAATTATCAGGTAAGCTGATACTTGGGGAATAGAAGTGCAAAGCCTTAAAAAATGTGTAGAACTGCTTTTTTTTTTCCCAAATTATTCTAGCTCTTGTTTTTCATATTATGTTTTAGCTCCATAGTTGTTTATTTTAGCTTTCTATATTTTTCATAGAAAAACCCAGTGTAATTTGAATGATTAAACAAAACAGCAAACATCTACAAAGAATATGTAAAATGCAAATCACAATGTTCAATACCAATAGTTTAAGGAAGAAACTTAAACCAAAGTTAATTTTAAGGCTGCATCTTTCTCTTACATGTTTCTTAAAACTGAGTTAGTTCTTCTTCATTCTGCTAAAAATAACTGATGACATAGTAAGTCTTCATACTTAGTAATTTATATTTCTATTTTTTATATTTATATTTTATATTTCAGAATATTCTTCAGATAGCAACCTTGGCCTGGCTGTGAGCCAGAGAAGTCTCTTTGTGTTTCCTTTCTTTCATTCAGCTTTTAAAAATGCTTTGCTTTTAAGTTTTTAGCCTAGAGCTGTAAAAAGGCAATTTGAGACAATAGAGATCTCAGGATATGATGTGATTCATAGGAGACATACCAAATTTTAAAAGCACTTTCAGTCTGGAGCTTTAACAGCGTCAATTAAAAACTGTGTTTTAGCCCAAATAAATGGGCATCCTCAAAGACATTTGTACTCTAAAGCTGAAGAAGCAACTTTTTTCTAAGCATATGCCAAGCTGTATTTTCTTTCTCAATATAGAGTTTAAGGGCAGCTCTGGTAGAAGATCAATAGGAGCAGAGGGATGCTACCTCACAGAAAAGTGATACCAATCAACCAATTGGCTGTACCTTGCCTCTGAAGGACAGGGACTGCCTGTGTTCTCTAAATTCAGATGATTTCACTGGATTCAGAAGAAACTAGAAACTTTTGTCTTCCACAGATGAATTTTCAAATCGTAGAATTTCCCAGTACTGTCCCAAATTGCCCTGTGGGCCATTTAGAATAGTCTCCTGTGTCAGAAGTTTGGCCTTTGATAATTTTTTTTTGTGTGTGCATAATCAATATGACAGAATTTAATATTATCTCTTGATTTCAAATGCCAAATACTGTGAAGCATAGTAATGGAGGGTTTATCCTTTTTTGGTCCTGTTGTATGTGCTACATGTCCCTTTCACCCTTAGCAGCAGTGAAAACAAAGTTGAACTTGCACAAATACCAATCCAGCACTGAGCAACAGGCTGCATCCTATGTCCTGGCTTTCACTGGTCTCCAGCAATAAGGACTTGTAACAGCTGCTGCTGAATCTTTACTGGAGAGTGAATGGGAAAAGGGAAAACAAGATGAGCTGCTGAAAGGATGATCATCATCTCTTCTCCAGGGTTTCTTCTTGGGCACTGATTATCCTTTCCACAATGCTTGCACCAGGCTGTGTCATGCTTTTTCCAGCCCTGGTGTTCCTGGAGCTGTAGGCTCTTTGACTCTCTCAGTCTTAACCCTAAATCTATGCCTAACCTTAGCCTTATCCCTAGCCCTAACACAAAACAAAAGCTATAGGTTTCCTTGCTGCTCCAACATCTTTCTGATCAGGAAAACTCAGTGCTAGGGCTGGGGCTAGCACTAGGGCTGGGGTTAGGGCTAGGTTTAGTTAGGGTTGAGAGAGCCAAAGAGCCTACAGCTTCAGGAGCACTTGGGATGGAAAAGGCATGCCGAAGTGATCCCAGCAAAGCCCTGTGTGAGCACAAGAACTCCACTTATATTTCTTAAGGTCTAAGCAACTGCTGACACTGGTGAACAGCCTTCTTTCTGGCTGATACTGGATGTGTCTGCTTGCTGTGTGAATTGCCTAGAGCAGTATGTGGCTTCTGGTAAACAAGAGCAAAAGAGCCAGGATTCAAGTTGTGCTGAAGCCTGTTTGCTTACCTACAGTGATAACTAAGGCTGTAATAATTGCCCTCTCATTATGACTGAGAGTGGGACAGCTGCTATTTCAACAGATGACCAAGCACATGAGAGGCATGGAGTATTTTACTTCCCGAAGCCACCTGTCCCATACTTTACCAAGTTACCTGCCAAAAAAAAAAGAAACAGCAGTGCTTTCACTTGCTTTGTTTTTGTCCAAGATTTATTTGTAATCAAAAAACCTATTTCTATTTCATAAAAACAGATTTATCTTTAATTTCATTTCCTGCTTTGATGGAAAAAGAAGACAGGGGAGAAAGCAATAACCCATGACTTGTCTTCAGTTACTAGTTGCTGTTTCTGAGAATTTAGCAGCCCATGTGAAAAGGCTTTAAATCATGGAAATCTATTTTCTGTGTGCCTTTGCATTACTTCAGAAAATTCACCACAATGACTTCTGGTCACAGCATTTCCTGATTGCAGGATTGCAACTTACTCCTGTACATGAGAGTGCAAAAATACAGTGTTTGTGGTTGGATTGCCTGGGAAAGCTGCACCTGCAGGGAGCATGGGGCATGTGATTGGTTTCTGGAACTGTTGAGCTATTAGCTTTGTGGCAAAGGCCTAGAGCTGGAAAGATTGCGTTCATTGTGTTGGGGGAATTGCTGAAGCCTGCCATATGTGTGAAACATTTGTCTGCTTTCCTCTCTGTGATTACAGTAATTTCATTAAATAAAGCAGAAGAGCTACAACATTTATGATGTAAGCATTCTCACCGGTGGCCTTTTCCTTTAAAGCAACACCTGTCATATTTCTTAAGCTAAGGGCCATCACCTTAACCAAAAGGTCCAGTGAAACTGATATTTCTGTCTAAGTGTCCCGGTTTGAAAGACAGGTATTTGCTAAGGAAAGGCAAGAACCCCTTCCCTGAGATGGAGAGTGCAACCCCCTCCCTTCCAATTATAATTTTGGAATCAGGGGCTGTCAGGCAGAAGATATGGGAGGTAGGAATAACAGTTCTTACTAATATATCTAACAAGGCAAACAAAAGAAACAACAGCACCTATAAAAACTGACCCCAAACCAGAGCAGCATAACTCGGTTCCAGCCCTTTCTGGCCGCAGGCTCCTCTCCCTGCGCTCAGTTCCCGCTGCTGTGGGCAGGGCAGGCCCCGCGCCCCTGAACAGGCCCGGGGCGATGGCGGCGGCGGCCCCGCTGTGAGAGGGATGGAGGAGCAATCCCCCCTCACGGGGTCGGCCGTGGTGCTCGGCAGAGTGCCCGGAGGTAGCAGGATGAAGCGGGAAGGCAGCAGTGCGATGTCTGACAGCAGGGAACGTGGCTCCCGGCGTTGGGATGGCAGGGAAGATGCTAAGTAGGAGCACTGGCCGTCTTCTTCTTACTCCACCAGCGAGCGAGAGAGGCAGAGAGCAAGCTCCTGTCCCACCTCCTTTGGTGTTCCCCCTGTCCCCACCCCCTGCGAGAGAAACTTACTAGCTAGGGTGTAGCCACAAATACTTTGCATAACAATGGGAAAAATTCCACAGAAAGAAAAGGGAAAAATTCAACCCCCAACACTAAGCTACACTTTTATCAATTTGTACCTCAGAAAGCAAGTGCAAACCTTGGTTAAACTTTTGTTATTGATGCTATTTTTGTTAGTTTGTTGAACAAATATTGCCTAACTATTACTAGTACAGGTTGAGTTATGATTACTGCAGATCTCATGAATGGAAGCAGGTCACTGAGCCCAATCTCAGTAATTCTTTTCCTCATGCCCTCTTAACAATGAACCTTCCAGGCTGTTCACATATACAATACTATCCATAGCTTGCACTACAGAGGGGAAATTCCCTGTTAGGCAGATCCTTAGAGCCATACAGCCTGGATCTATCAACAGAATGGTGAAAACTAGACATAAGGGAAGAAAGAGATCATGTAGAATTGAGTAGGTCAAACCTTCACATCCTAGGTAAGCTAAAGAGAGAGAATGCACAATCAACACAGCAGTGGGGACTAATGCAAGCCAACCCAGCTGCCTCAAGTTTCTTTTTGTCTTCTCCCATATATGGGACTGCGAGAAATATCTATACGGCTGCATTTGGTCTAAGACATAGGAAAGCAAGCCAGTAAGCAAGCAAGAAAGCAAGCAACCTAGGAAGGAAGGAAGGAAATGTTCACACTATGGATAGGCGTGAATATCTAGGAAAGGAATGTCCAGGAATAATTAGGGTAAGTTGTTCTCCCTCTTAAAGCAGTACTGCTGACAACCATGCATGCATGACTATAGAAAGAAATAACTGAAAATAGGTACTGTTTAAGGAGAATACAACCTTCTCATCTTTAATTTTTAAGAAAAAATATGTTTCCTGGTCTGAACAGGTTTTCGCATAGCTGTGAAGATCTGAGCTCTGGTTTTGTAGTGCAGTTTGAGGTACAATGAGTCACTGGACAATGAGATTGAGCTAGGGGACTGTGCCTTCGCACAGAACTTCTTGTGCTGTTTCATGTCTGTATGTCACAATGTAGCTTTTACTTCTCTTTGCCATTTGGTTTTTTGCTAGTGTGATTTGCAATAAGAACATCGCAGCAACTGCGAAGGAATCTCTCACAGGTCAAGCCCAGGCTCCCATTGTTATCAAATATTTTTAGAATAATCATAATTCTAGACACACTTTGCAGTATGAATGACTTGATGGTGTCCAGTCTTAACAAATAGTTATTATTTGTGGAGTGAGAGTCCCACCAGTTTGAAATGAGTCAGGAATCCTCAACTGGAAATGAGGGAAAAGGAGAAGCCAGCTGAATTAAACTAAAAAGACCTAAATGTGATGATATTGCAGCTGTTGCAGTGTGAGAAAACCACTTATCTATCTAGGAGGCAAAATAGTTTCAAAAGGCTGGATGCTTGCAAAAAGTCTACTGCTCCACCTGCATAAGGAGTGTGGGAGGTTCTAATAGCTAATGACATAATTTATTGATTTTCTGAGACTAAAGGAGCTACTTTACAGCTAGTAGTTTCTGGAAGTCAACACACAAAATTGTGCTGAGATTGAATGACTTTGCAGGATTACCTGTCCACAAAACCACCAGTGATTGCAAAGCTCTTCTGCTGCCACAGCAGATTCAAACAGAAAGTACCTTATTTTAACAGTATGCAGCTAGATTAAGAATTTGATGGGACATCACAAGTTTAGCAATTCATCACACCAAGGCAAGGGGCAGAAACTGCAGCAGAAATAACATGGGCTCTTTTGAATGGCACAAATGGTGTAGAACCAAACTCTGATGTTGGAGTTAGCTCCAACATCAATAAAAATGTGGATGATCATGGCTTAATGCCTTGGGAAAACCCATTAGGGTGAGTAAAAAATCACCGCCAGAATCCTCCAGTTCCAGTATGTTGATCGTTGCCGGAAAGTTCTCTGTTTCCCTTGTTGTCATTGGTTCCTTTTTGCTGCAATAATTTTAATATTCCTAATTGCTCTTCCCTATTGGATAACCTCCCTAAACTCCACCCTAATTCACCCCTCCTCCAAGTTTATAAATACCCCTGCCATGCCCTAACACTTGCTTTTTGCCATTGTCTTCGTGCATGGATCAAGCCTGCTTGTACCATGTTTCTCGGTTTGTTCAGTACAAACTGTTCAGCTTGCTCTTTGTTGTTTTCTATTACTAAAGCTTTTGAGCTCCTGAACAATCGGGTCAGATTTTCTTTCTGCATAGTCACCAAGTTCGGTGAAGCCAGCAACCCTAATAGCCGGGCTAGAATTGGTCAGAGGCTTCACTCTGAGCACCATGGTGTGTTTTGGGGGAGACATCAACAACATTCACAGGTACTGGGATCTCACTGGGTTCAAAACCCAGCAGCCTCTATTTGTATCAAGACAAAACACTACCATTCCACTGAGCTCCTGGTAACATGCTTGTTATCTAAATTGGAGGAAAAAATAGTCTACCAAAGGTGCTTTTAATGTTGCTAATCCTTATTTCAAAATACATGTTAGTACAGGATACATGAACTGAGGCAAGTCCAGACATTGACTTGGGCCTCAAAATACATTAATAATTGCTGATTCATGGCAGAGAGACCTGCTAAAACTGTCAGGTAGGCGCAGCAGGATCACACAAATAAACAAGATACAGATCAGGCAGAAGGAGTAAATGGACACTCTGTAAGGGCATCCATTAAGTTCGAGAGACCAACTGTAAAGGACTTGAATTTTACAATACATAACAAAACCACTTTCAAATGAAGCTTGATTCAAGATTTGCTGCATCTATATCTCAAGACAGAAAAAGTTGTGAAAACCAGTAAAAGAAGAAAAGTTACAGAAAACCTGGTGCTTCTAAAGCCCCTACTGGGAAAAGCATTCTACAGAGCTTTCTAGAAGAATTAGTTAAAATTGATACAATATTTGCTAAACCTCTTTGTTATGAAATAGAAGGATAAGGACAGGGAGAGAGAATTGGTTTCAATTGCCATGCTTTCAATCATTCCAAGATTTTAAAGAAAATATAAGCTCTGCCTCTAAGCAAAAATAGTTGAAATTGCTGGACAATTCAGTTGGCTAATGTCTTTCAGAAGGAAACTGGAATATACTGGGACAGATGAAACCTAAAATTATATTTGAAAAAGAGGCTTATCCACTGTTCCATATTACTGCAAAAAAGAGGCAGACCACTAGATACAGAAGTATTTCATCTAACTGGAATAAGATGAAACATATTAGTTACTGTGGTAGTAATAAAAGCTGGGCTCACACCCATCTCCACAATAGTTTCAAGAACACCTGTAGCATGGCATAAAAATCACCATCTGTAAGCTGCAATTAAGGACATATCTGCCTTATTTTTCAAGGTATACTCAGTCTACTTCCACCTCAAATAGAGACTGAAAACAATAAGAAGTAGTGTTAAGAAACATTAGCTTACCAAGGTATTTTGCTGTAAAACAGGCTGGTGTTTAGAAAAAATGGTGTCTTTGCCAGCTAAGAATTCTTTCATTGGTTCCCTTTAGTGTTAAAAATACAGACAGAAACATTAACTTGGTATGCATGAAAAATTTATATTGAAAAGCCCCCAAATGCACACTGGGAATCTAAAAGGTTTTGCCACAGGTCATTGTCCTGTCACTTAAATGTTCATACAAATAAGGCAGTGGACATGACCTTTGCTTTTGTAAGCCCAGTTATGCCATTCATGTCTGAGAGTCTCAGTCAATAAAAAATCTCAAGCTATTTATTATTTTACCATTTGAAGCAGGAGATAATAGTAAGCAAGCAGCAAAAAGGACAGTCTGTGTTTTGCTACAGGATGAGTAAAACCCCAAGGAAACTGAGAATAATTAATTCATCTTTAAACAACAGACTCTAGTAAAAAAAAGGATTCGTTTGTAACTCCCTGGTGGCCACAGAGAACTGTCACATAGTATTTTTCATAAAATATTCAACTCCACAGGAGGAACTGTTACAGTTTATGCTTGGCCTTCTCCTCAGAATTGTACAGACGAGGTGAGCCTATCTTACCATAGGAGACAAAAAGAGCTCAGAGAACTTAATCTCAATGCTGCCACAGAAATACACTGGGGGAAAGAGAAACACCAAAGAAAGGTCAGATATCAGCATTGACATAATCACAAATATACTTGGTAGTCTACAACCCAATATAAATTTTCTGATAAGACCAGTGAAAATGAATTAGTTATTAATTTGCACTCAGTATGTTTGTGATGGCAAATGTAACACCTGTAATTCAATGACTGGAAGTCGCCTCCAGTCTGATATTGTTCATCAGTGTGGCAGCCTTCCCTTGAAAACTCTTTTCAACACAATTCCCTTCCCCTTTTTGTGTGGTCATATTGCATAGTTGCAGTCAGAATTTCTCTCACATATTCGTTGCAACTGCTGATAACCCCACTCCTTTCCAGGGCCTCTGATCTTACAGTGATGCAATAGTCCCTTTGTTAAGTTCAAGTTTATAAAAGGGATATTAACAGGCTTAAATCTATAGATTCAAGTCCCTCAATTAATTGTTCCTCAAAAGCACCTTATGATAGCCATTGCTTTTATTGATTGATTTAACTGTGTAATTCAGGTACAATACTATAAAACAGGGAAACTGAGGCAAGCCTGATATTTATTTCTGAAATATTAGTAGACGTATATTGTATGTCTACACAGTTCTACATACAAAGGTTTATGGCTTAATTTGTTTTAAGATGGCCATACATGTATAAGAAAGTTGGTTAAGCTGTGGGCACAGTTTATCTAGATCAGTTCATAAGAACTCGTCTAAGTACAAGAAAAACTGAGGAGTAATAAGATGCTCTTTCACAGCATAGAGACTGTGTAGTTTTATTAATAGAACTATAATTATATTTCAGTAGATTCATGTTCTATATAGCCTGAGAAAGCCAATATGTATCAAATACATCCTGAATTATGATGAAACTGTGAAAAATTATCTTCTTTTATGGATAGCAGCTCCTGAACAGAATGTAGATCACAGTTTTTATCCAAATGATTCTTTGAAATTATTTGAAAAACATCACATTATTGTCCTACCATCCTGCCATAATAATAATAACAGAAAGTTTGATCCAGATATTTAGCAAGCAAGGTATGTTTTGGGTCCAAATGTACCCAATAACAGCCTGCCAAGCCACACAACAGCCATTTCCCTGGGTTTATCAAGCCCTTGTGAAGCTTCAGTAGAGGGCATGCCGCCATCAGATCCATTATTGTCCACACTGCTCAGCATCTGCGGTATAATTTGTCACACTACAGTCATATTGCAACCATTATTTGAAGCCTTACTGATACATTTACTTTGAGGAACCAAAGGTCTGTTCAGCAGAGTCCAAAGACAGGTTATTAAGTCAAAACTAAGAAGGTGACATTGTAATATCAGTGAGGAATAAAATGTTATTAAAATAAAAAATCCACTTTTCACCTTTGTGGAATAGCCTACCATGCACTGGAGTCATGCTAATCGGAAAAAAACCCCTGCAGATAGATTGGATAGGATTATATACAATAGAACAACTGAAGTTTTACCATTTTTCTCAAACTGCCTGAGTTGTATCCTCACAATATGTCAAATAATGACTGAAAAAACACATCCAGTAAGAAGGATGCAGTATTTTCTGTATGACAAGGTTGAAGTAACTGCTTTATGGGAAGTGAACAGCACCAGATTGGAGTATGAAATTCTGCGGATGAGTAGCAGATGGCAAATGAAGGCATGTGAATACATGCACCTCATACTAAGTCAGGCTAATTTACTAGAAATTTGTGTTCTGCTTTTACAAGTTTGCATTGGTATCAATTTTCTGTAAGTGTTCATTAAGAGTTAAAACTGAATCAGATATTGCTTTCATATTGTTCTCCCTCAACTGCAAATATTTGCATATTTTTAAAGCACTGTAATAGAGTTTACCATGTTCCAAAGCTCACAGGCATCAGGCAGAGCAGCCCTATGGGTGTAGGTGCAAGTTTGCACACATCTACAACCCCATGGCATTTAGAAGTCCTGTAAGTAACAACTTTTCTTTGTATTGGCTTTCTGTGCAGAATAAGCACAGTTTTTGCCAGGTTGACACCTCATTAATATAATTGTTCCAATACATAATTATTTTTGGATTGTGATTAGAGGAATTCATGATTCAAAATGCACAGCTATTTTAAAGAACCCATGGTGTTCTTTGAAGCCAAAAGAGACAACGTAATAGTCAGTTAAACAGTCTTCCTTGAGTGTGATTTCTTAATGTGCATCAGAAAAGCACAGAGCTTGGTGTACGTGGGCTCCTTCATCTGCATCTGCTTGTATCTTTGGAGTACCTTCAGTCACTGTGAAGAAATTTACAGCTGATATATATTCAGGACAGAAGCCCAGATTAATGTATTTGGAACAATGCATTCTTGCTCCCATTCTCATAATGAAATTTGACTTGAATGGGACAAGTGCTGGGCTCTCCGCAGCCACGGATTATACACGTCAATATTAGACTGCGTCTGAGTGATGCTGTATTATGCATAAGAATATAACATCATGGTGTGTGGGAACTCGTGGTCAGTTTGACCCCAAGATCCAGGAAATTTCTTTCCCAGCTTTTGGTCTCTCTGTCTTCTGTAATGATGCAGACTGAAGAATCAGTTCACGGTCTCAGGAATTTGTTTATTATTTTCTTATCTTACAAGGTTGAGTCAGGCAGCACCGCAGGTCCTTCTAGCACCGCAGAACACGAGGTTCTCTCCCCTCAGGGGGATGGCACAGGTTTTTATACAGAAATTTACGTATACTATGTTTACAAATCTATTCCAATACCTATCTCTAATATTGAAGTGTGTGCTCCCAGTAAAACCCAATCAAAGCATGCCACCACCCCAGAGAAAGATGGAGGGTAACAAGAAGAAGGAAGAAGGACAGGGCACGCCCAGGTTCCTCCATCTTGTCCCCTCAGACNTGTTGTGATTCAGCAGGCAACATAATTACATGGATTGCAAGTGAAAATATAGCACTACATATTAATAGCTCATCTCAGCCTTTCTTCATATCTGGACCTTTGTTTACTTAATTAGGAATTATTATAAACTTAAATCTCTATTTATTTTTCTGATGATGGCCTTGTTCTGAATGTACATACACTGAGAAGCCGTTGTTGACGTGACTGAGCAGGATACCATACTTTATTTAATTTACTTTGGAGACTTCTGACACCAATTGCCAGCATGCTTGCAGTCCCAATCACATTGAAAATCTAATAGCAGCATGATCTTAAAATAACAGCCATGTGTTGTTCCTGCATGAAGAAAAATCACTGCTGCCCTGTTCTGGTAGACTACTGGAGGCCAAGATACACTTCCATGTAATTTCAGGTAAAAGAGACTGATTTTTTTGGTCAGAATTACATTTTAACAGGATATTGGAAAATATTTTCCACCTTATGTCCACAGCAGTATGAAAGGAATATGTGAAAAATTGTTATCAATGTCTGCAAATAATAAGCTAGTACAAGTGTTATTACTATCTGAGGTGTTATCGGTCATGTATTTATCCTTAAAATAAGGAAACAATCCTAGTCTCAGTTCATAAATGTGGAAAGCTGGCACAGAGATATCTAGTGGCCATCCTAATTCTGCAGAAAAAGAATGTGGAAAAAAAGGAAAAAAAAACTGAACTCAAGCCATATTAGAATCTCTCTTCTCAGAAAGAATAAAAACCTATTCTTGCTATGCAATTACTAGGGTATAACCCTGATTTTAAAAGTCCTCAATCAATAGCATGATTTCTCATTTGATTTCATACCTCATCATAGGTACAAAATGCCTTGGACTTTTCATGATCAAACTTGAGGTTCAAAATTGGTAACTTTCTCCAATGCAAGGCCCTTCATGTTCTCACAAGATAAATGTTTCTCCAATTTAAATATCTAAGATCTAACAGGACAAAATGGTCTCAGGCTGAAGCAGGTCATCTGAATCAACCTGGGTGCTGTGAAGCCTTCCAAATAGGTATTTGGCAACAGTGAGTTAATAGCAGAAATAAGAGAGAATTTCATGGGCAAATGCAACAACTGTCTTGTGATTCAGTCACAAAGATACATGGTCCCTGGCAAAGCAATCTTATGGAAACCAATGTGTTAGGAGTAGGTAATGATTGACTTGCTATTTACAGAGGGCTTCATTTAGCCATTCCTGCTGTCTGTACTTTGTCTTTCAGTCATTACAAACAGTGGCAGCTTTCCTATGTTATAATTATTTATTTGTAGATGTAGTTTCAGAAATTCAAAGAACCGGCAAATAAAATCAGCACCATAGTTAATTACCGCAATGTTTTATTATTAACACTAATGTATGTAACTTTCCAGTATAAGTCTTTCTTTTATAAAGATGTTCACATACCCTACAACATTTTCAAAAGAAAGTGGCACAGGAAGCACCTTCACAACATTACCATGTTTACTTTACTGTTATTAACTACAGGTGGACTTGGTGAAATCTATTAATGGACATCTCCAAGTACAAAGTTAAGTATGTAACAGATATAGAAACAGAACCATGGTGGTTCATCCTAAAATCTCAGTGATACTTGGTAGATTTTTAGTTAGAGCTATTCTGTATTTACGGCAGTTGTATTGAGAAAAGTCTGATCTGCACACAGTCTGTTTTATGTTTTTCAGTCTTTTTAAAATCAGTGCTGTTTACAGTAATATGATTATGTTTTCCACCAGGAAAATAAATGTTTTCAGTACTAAGATGGCATTTTCTTTCTTTGAGTTTTCATGTTTATTGTTAGTATGAAAGTTGCAATCTTTGAACTTCATTATATATTAAATTTGCAATTTCTAAACTGAATATAAAAACAGAACTAGAGAGAGAGAATAAATGAGAATTGAAAGGAGCCTGCAGGAGGGTAGCAAAGATGAGCAAGCTTTCTGCAATATATCAAATAAAAAAAGGAGGTGAAATAATAGAATATACTGAGTTGGAAAGGACCCATCAGGATCATCAAGTCCAATTCAAAAAAATAGGAATAAGGAATAACTGGAAATTAGTAACTCACAACTGGCTAAAATAATAAAATCCTTTGTTTTCACTGAGATTTATTTTAATGAGAGTAATGTACGTTTTGACTGTGCAGCAGAAGAGCCACAATCGAAAGTTTGTGCCCTGCCAGCAAGTTTTCTTCCTTTGGTACCTGCTAAATTTGCTCTGTGTGTGAGGGACTGCATCCCACCCTGCCTGGGGCACAACCTCCTCATGCCTGAATCCAGGGCTCCCTCACCAGCCATGAGGCTCACGCAGCTGATCCCACCCCAGAAACTGTCGGGGTGTCTCAACCTGCCCCACTACAGCTCATGGGCGTCCCTCCCAGCCCTGGTGCTGTGTGTGAAGTACAGTGAGTCCCGCTGCCCACTGCCCTCCAGCCATCAGCACTTGACTTGGCGAGGAGCTGTCACACAGGACGCTGTCGG
>VZTT01004386.1:0-26099 GCA_013400855.1 Buphagus erythrorhynchus
ACCTGACCCATCCTGGGGTTCTGGGCTCAATCCTCCCATCATCAACCTCACTCAAGGTATTGAGGACACCTGGGGCACTTCCAGGTGACTCCAGCTGGGAAGGAGAAGGAGAAACATCAAATATCCACAACTCAGAACAGCACAACAGCATGGAAAGACACAAATACTGATTCAGTAAAGGGGAAAAGACTGAATTAGCACACGTCACAAACACAGAATGTAAAACCTCTACACAGCACTTCTATAAAAGGGATATTAAAGAACAAAACATTGCACTTATATATTAAATTAAATTATATATTGTATTAAATATTGCAAAATGTAGGCAGAGAGGAGCCAGAGCTGCCTGAAGAACTCAGTCATATTTTGGGTGCTGTTCTTCAAATAAAACAACCGAAGAGATGCTAAAAATCCCAGAAAATATGAAAGACCAAGGGCTCAAGAACGTAACTATAAAAAAAAAGATTCCTGAATAGAACTGCTTTGATTCAGCAACTCATCAGAGGGGTTGCTTCACTCCACAAAGACAATTTGTGGCAGAGAGGAAAAAATAATTTCCCCCACACACACACATTTCACAGAAAGGCAGGAAGGGGATGTTTCTCAGGATGCCTCTGTGTATCTCCCCCCTCTGTGTTCCCTCCCACGACAGCAAGATCCGGGGAAATCCAGGGACATCCACACCCGAAATTCCCTGGAATATTCACCCTGCCCGTCCCCTTATTCCCAATCACACACAGCGAGCACTGCTCATCCCCTTCCTCCGGCTCGGAAACAGCCGATACACAACCGAGACGCGTTTTGAGAGATTTATGAGAATTTTAGCAAATCTGCAAACTTTTTTTTTTTTCTTTTTTTTTAATTTAATTTTCACTTTGGTGGCCTCCTCGCTCGCCTGTTTTAAAACTTTTTTTAATCAGGCGCTCCTCAGGCCGCCCTCTTTGTGCGCCGGAGGTCATGAAAGTCCCCGCGCACGGAGGGAGGCCCCCAAGATGGCGATGCTGGCGGAGCGTGAGTGCCGATCCCGGCGGCAATGCCGCTTTAATGCCGGGGAAAATGGGGACGGTCCGGTGCCCCCGGAGCGGCCTCAGACCCTCCCCACAGCCCTGCCTGAGGGGCCCGGGCCGCGCTGCCCCTCGCGATGGGTGCGGGGGGTTCCCAGGGCCGGATAAAGGCGGTCGGGGTGCTCCGGTGCTGAGGTGGGGGGTTGCAGAGTTAAGGAAAAGGGAGTGCGGGGGCTGGGAGAGGTGCTGTGAGGCGTTCCTCTGTCCAGGAAATGGGGTTCCCTTTGTCTGGGGAAGAGAGAGTAGGGAGACCCTGGGATGGCCGAGAAAAGGGTTCAGGAGGCTCCCGGTGTTGGAGAACTGGGGACTGGAAAGGCAGGAATGGGGGTCCAGAGGGTTCCCGTGTCTAGGAAAACGGGGCATCTGGGAAAGCCAAGCCGGGGCGGCAAAAGGGGCTCAGGGGGTCCCCGATGTTGAAGAATGAAGGGGTTCAGGTCTGAAAAAGGCAGGAATGGGGATGTGGGGGATCCTAGGGTCAAGGAAAAGGGGGCTGAGAGCTTGGAGACCTGGGCTGAGGTAGAGAAGGGGCTTCAAGTGTTCCTGCGGGTGGAAAACAGAGGATCTGGGGTCTGAGGAAGGCAGGAAGGGGCATCCAGAGGATCCCAGGGTTNCATCGAGAGGACCCCAGGGTTAGGGCACAGGTGGGGTCTGGAGGCTGGGATGGCCGGGAAAGGGGTCCCAGGGGATATTGGTGCAGGAGGATTCTTCATGGGGTCTGTGGTGTCCCAGGCAGGGCAGGAACAACAGGAATGTCCCTTGGACACCTTTAGCTTGTCCTGTCAGTGGTCTGGGGCCATTTCTGTGTGTTTGAGGGGAGCTCTCCAACCCGCGGGTGCTGGTGCTGGGGACACCTGAGGGACGTGGCAGGGCCAGGTGTTGGGGACACCTGGGGGACGTGGCAGGGCCGGGTGCTGGGGACACCCAGAGGATGTGGCAGGGCTGGGTGCTGGGGACACCCGGGGGACGTGGCAGGGCTGGGTGTTGGGTGTTGGGGACACGCAGGGGATGTGGCAGGGCCGGGTGTTGGGGACACCCAGGGGATGTGGCAGGGCTGGGTGTTGGGGACACGCAGGGGATGTGGCAGGACTGGGTGTTGAGTACTAGGTCATTTCTGGGACAGCGCTGGAGCTGAGCTCAACCTGTGTCAATCTCCAGCTTTTAGAGACTCTCCAGAGGAGGATTTGGAGGTGGGGAAGGGTCTGGAGGGGCCACATGAGGAGTGACCGAGGGCCCTGGGTTTGTTCAGCTGGAGGGGATGGAGGTCAGACCTCACTGGGGTTGCAGCTCTTCCTGAGGGACAGCTCTGATCTCTGCTCCCAGTGACAGGGACAGGACCCAGGGAATGGCTGGAGCTGTGTCAGGAAGGTTTAGGTTGGATATCAGGAAAAGGTTCTTCCCCAGAGGGTGTTTGAGCACTGGAACAGCTCCCCAAGGAATGGTGACATTCCCAAAGCTGCCAGAGCTCCAGGAGTGTTTGGACAATGTTCTCAGGGATGCACAGGGTGGGATTGTTGGGTGTCTGCAGGGCCAGGAATAGGACTCCATGATCTTGGTGGGTCCTTCCTGCTCAGGATATTTCATGATTCCGTGAATTTTTGTTTCAATTTTCCTGATACTGGAAACAAAGAATTTCATTTTTGCCTCTGAGGTGACTGAGAACTTGGGCTCTCCATTTCTGACAGGACACCCTTGATCGAGAGCTCAGGGTCTGGTGAATTTCTTTGCTGGGCTGCAGGAAATATGGACAATACAAATATGGTTTACAGTGGGAAATAAACATGTGATTTGAGGAAAAAAAAAAATCTGCATTTGCACATGGAATTTTTTAGGTATGATGGTGTAAATTTTGGTGTCATTTTTTCAGAATTTGTTCATTATTTTAATTGGACATGTCAATAATAGACTCATTTGGAGTGGAAGGTACCTTAAACCTCATCCAGTTCCAAACCCCATGGGCAGGGACACCTTCCACTATCCCAGGCTGTTCCAGGCCCCATCCAACCTGGCCTTGGACACTTCCAGGGATCCAGGGGCAGCCACAGCTTCTCTGGGCACCCTGTGCCAGGGCCTCCCCACCCTCACAGGGAACAATTCCTTCCCAATATCCCATCCATCCCTGCCCTCTGGCAGTGAGAAGCCATTCCCTGTGTCCTGTCCCTCCATGCCTTGTCCCCAGTCCCTCTCCAGCTCTCCTGGAGCCCCTTTAGGCTCTGGAAGGGGCTCTGAGCTCTCCCTGGATCCTTCTCTTCTCCAGGTGAACACCCCCAGCTCTCCCAGCCTGGCTCCAGAGCCTTGTCCTTCCTGTGCCTCCAGACCATCTCTGGGCACACAGCAGGGGTTTGAATGGGAACTCTCAGAAATTATAATTAAAAACATGCTCCAGGCATAGAATTCATCTTGGAAAAGGGATTAGTAATGGATCTTTTCCAGGTTGTAGAATATCTGAGTGAAGAATTTTAGTTGTCCAGCCCTGGCACAGGTGCCCAGGGCAGTGGAGGAGTCCCCATCCCTAGAGGGGTTTAAGAGCTGTGTGGATGTGGCACTTGGGGACATGGGGCAGTGGTGGCCTTGGCAGTGCTGGGGAATGGTTGGACTCTTAGAGGTATTTCCCTGCCTCAGTGATTCTGGGATTCCTTAAAGAAATGAGGATTTTCTCCACTGGGTGGTGCTGCTCTCTCAGAGTTCCATCATCGTCTGTGGCATCACTTTTGAAGCAGCCCAGAAAATTGGTGTTAAATTAGGAGTTGAATCTTGTACCTTGCTTCTCTCCCACTCTAAAGACATCAGTGAACAAACATTTCTGGTAAATTATCTACTAATTAGTGGATTTTCTTTTTTGGAATGGGAAGATGATTTTATATTTTCTGTTAATGGCATGGAGCTGTTCCTGGCTTTCTTAAATACTTCTCTAAAGATGAAAGAAAGTGTTTTTGTTTTTTTTCCTGCATCTAACTCACCCTCTTTAAAAGTCAGAGTATGTTAACCTGGCAGAAACGTGAGGATTAATCCCACGGTGTAGCTAAGAAGTTTGCAATACTTGGATTGAAAGTGTTGGGAAAGGGAAGGTCTCTAAATTTCAAAAAATATTTGTGTCAGGTGCCCTTGTGCTTTGTTACCAACAAGCTCCTAGGAGCAAAACATCTCAGGGGCTTTTCCACAGGGAGAGATATTCAGGAAAAACCATAGAAATTCACTTTTGAAGTTGTGATTGAAGAGAAGGGTAGCTGCTCAGCTGGGGAGCAGAAGATCTGTTGGAATCCTTGAACCAGAATCACTGAGGCTGGTAAAGATCTCCAAGACCATCAAGTCCAAATATCCCCCAGCACTGCCAAGGCCACCACTGAGCCATGTCCCCAAGTGCCACATCCACAGGGCTTTGAAATCCCTCCAGGGATGGGCACTCCTCCACTGCCCTGGGAAGCCCCTTCCAATGTCTGACCACCTTTTTCATGAAGAATTTTTTCCCTCATGTCAAATCTAAACCTCTCCTGGCACAGCTTGAGGCTGTTCCTCTCCTCCTGTCCCTGTTCCCTGGGAGAAATCCAGACACCCCTGGCTGTCCCCTCCTGTCAGGGAAATGTGCAAAGCCACAAGGTCCCCCCTGAGCCTCCTTTTCTCCAGGCTGAGCCCTGTGGTTTTTCATGGGGCAGCAAGAAATCCCAGTTTGTTTGAAAGTTTAAAATCACAGAGCACAGTGCTGCTTCCCCATCTTTTGTTGGCAGCATGGACAGGGCATGGAGGAGTTGCTGCTCTCAAGGTTTCCTGGTGGGAATAATCACAGAATCCCAGGATGGTTAGGGGTGGAAGGAACCTTAAAGCTCATCCCATTCCAAACCCCTGCCATGGGCAGGGACACCTCCCACTATCCCAGGTTGCTCCAAGCCCCATCCAGCCTGGCCTTGGACACTTCCAGGGATCCAGGGGCAGCCACAACCTCTGAGGTTAATAAGTTGTTTCCTGTAGAGAAGTGAACCAGGCAAAGGTTGGATTCCCCTCACAGCCCTTGGGCCTTTAACCCACTTTAAAAACTGTTTAGGGACTGTTAGGAGCTTCAAAGTTTCGGAAGTGTTTTTAAAAAAGCCCCCACCTTGAATTCTGACAGTCTTAGTTCTTTAAAAATGAAACAAAACTGGGCAAAAAATGAGTCAAACATCTCTGTAATATTCAGTCCCTCTGGCCCAAATCCCAAATCTTGTCTTTTAGGGAACGATGACTTCCTGATTACATTGAAAACACCTCTTTGGATTTGGCTTCTCCCTGCCTTTGTGTGGCCTTGGGTTACCCGGTCATTTTTGATGCAGCATTTCCCATGGTGTTTAATGAAGTTTGTGATCTTCCTGTCTCCCATTCTTTGTTTGTCTTGTTTATTTAGGTTCTCTTCCTGCCTGGGCTTAGGTGCACACTTCAAGTGAATGGTTAACTGGGCTGGCTGCTCTTCCTTGATTTCAAGGAAGCTGTTCCTGGTGGGAAAGGCAACATGTGGGACTGGGAATCTGTAATTTCTTTAGGAATCCACATAGGACAAAAGACTCTTGATTCTCCTTTGCATCTCTTAACTCCTGCAATAATTAGCTTTTCAGTTTCCCTGTAAACCATTTTTTCAGAATTCCAAAAGCTGAAATCCCACAGGTTTGTGTTCTGTCATTCCTTTTCTCTGTTCACTTACACTGGATTTTTGATGTTAGGAAGGCAAATATTAAAATTTCTGGATTCTGGTTAAAGGGAAGCTTGGAGAATTGATTTTGTCCAGAACTAGGAAAGCAGCATCATAATCTCTTCCCCTGTAGATTCCATGTTGAAGCCAGATGTAAAACAAATTGGAATAAATATGGAATTTACACCTAAATGGTAATCCTTAAAGCCTTCCCAGAACTGCAGCTCCCTCCTGAGGGACAGCAACTTCCATAGCAATCTACTTTGGCATCTTCCCATTAATAATTAATATTTTCATTGGGCTTTTATTGTTGTTGTTGAGTTTTTTATTTAGTAAAATTAACCCCCAAAATAAGTTCTGGAGTGGTGTTTTTTTGCAATGAAGAGTTTTGGTTGGACTGATTCAATCCCAAGAACTCTCTGGGAGTGCCAGTAGAACCTGTTTGAATTTTCCCTTCCTGCTGCAGCCCGGAGAAAGCAGAAGTG
This sequence comes from Buphagus erythrorhynchus, assembly GCA_013400855.1. Taxonomy (NCBI): domain Eukaryota; kingdom Metazoa; phylum Chordata; class Aves; order Passeriformes; family Sturnidae; genus Buphagus; species Buphagus erythrorhynchus. The sequence continues at coordinate 6,204 of VZTT01004386.1, forward strand.
GTCTGTGGATCCACGAAACAGCGCCTGGAGCAACGATGACTCCAAATTTGGCCAGAAGATGCTGGAAAAGATGGGCTGGTCCAAAGGAAAGGTAGGATCTAAAGCAGAATTGTGTAGCTGAAGGGTCTAAAACTGCCAGGGGACTCTCCTTTGATTTATTTTCTTAAGTGCACAGAGAATTTGAGCAGTGATAGGTTTCTACACTTTGTTGCAAAGTCTTGTTTGTGCCTCTCCTGCTTTCCAGTTTCTCTCCATTCTTTGACAATCCAGATTCCCAAGTGAGAGCAGGAGTTGGAATATTAAATCAGGTTAAAGGTTTTAAGCTGCCTTTAAACCCTCAATTCTTTCCCTGCTTTTGATACTCTTTAAAGCAGCTCCAGGACCTGCTTTAGTTTTTTCACCTGGTTTTAAGATTTTTCTCTGATCTGTTCCTTGAACCCCCAAAATGCTGTGAACTGCATCCCTTCCCAGCTCCAGCCAGGACCTGTGGGTGAGGAGACTGGTTCCTGGCAATAATAAATACCTCCAGATCAGCAAGACACCTGCAAACTGCAGGTTTAATTCCACAGAGGTGCCTCAGCAAAGCTGAGATTTGGGGCTGCACATCAGGGTGTTTAGTGATAAGAATCCCCACAAAACCAACTGCCTTTAATTATTCTTCTGGATTTCCTCTTCCAGACTTCCCTTAAAAGGCATAAAATTAGAATCATTTTCAATTCTCTGAATGCCTTAAAACCTATCTTTGGATTTAAACTGTTGCCTCAGTTGTCTCACAAGTTTCCCACTCAAGATGCTGGATCTTCCTTGCCAACAGTTGTGCAAGAAGGATTTATGTCTTCATTCCATTACAAACTTGGACAAATGGAACTTTCCCTTGATCAAATTAAAGGGCAAAAGCCCATCTAGGCAGTGAAATTAGGCTGCTTAACACTAGTCCTGTAATGGATTGTACTGGAATTGTGTCAGGGAAGGACGTGTGGCCAAGTGTCCTGCTTGCTTCCATACTTTCTGGTCAGCAGAAGTTTCAAGGCAAATTTTCCACCCCATTGACCAAATAAACTCGTCTTTGTTTATAATAGCAACAGCCTTTTCCAAATAGGCCTCATCCCTTCAAATATTCAGTATCCCAGGATGTGCCTGCAGGGCTTCTCTCCACTGCAGCACCACATAAATGTTTATTAATTGTAACATATTTGGCTGATGATTTGTGACAGATGAGGCAGGTAAATACCAGGAACAAAGTTTTAAACCCAAAGCTTTGCCTTTTAAATGTTTAGCCTTGACCAGTAGAGTTGAGAAAGATAAACCCTAGACTTGAATATTGCTTCATATTAAACAACCCCAAAGTTGTTTGCTCCAATATTTTCATCCACTTACAAGGTGGAGGGAGTTGTGATTGTCCTGCTAGCTCCAGTCTGCTTCTCCCCTGTCCCTCCCTGCTCTCCTCCCATATAAATTTGGTCTGGATTGTGTCTTCCATGTGGATCTGCCTTACTCCCAATTCCCCTTCCCAGTGACAGAGACATTTTTGGGGAGAGGCACGTTCTTCTTGTGTAGTGTCTTGTTTGAAAACTGTAAAGACTTTGGGCTTGCTTAGGAATGTCATGTGGCTTCCTGATTAATCACCCAGCTACTTAATGTTGTTGCTATTTTAGTGTTTATAGTGCTTTGCTGGAGGCTTAAGTAGTAATTTAAAAAACTTTGTATGTTGTGTGGTAATGCCTGGGAATGAATTCAGCTACAAGCAGGCAAATTAATAGGAAGTTGTGATTTCTTGCTGTATTTCTTTGTGAATTGTCTTACAGTCCAAAAGCTCTAATTGCTGCTGTAAAATCCTTACATTTTTGCCATCAAATCCTCCTTAGGGTCTCGGGGCTCAGGAGCAAGGAAATCCAGAGCACATCAGGGTTAAGGTGAAAAACGACACGCTGGGATTAGGAGCTGCCATCAATCATGAGGTGAGCACTAGACCCAGGCCAGGAAATGGATCCCATTTCAGCAAAACCACAATTATTTAAATGGCATATTAGTGAAATCTGTTGTCACAGCTAGTGGTAGCATGTACCAAACTGGATTGTTCAGGACTTGCCAAGACAACCCTTTTAATTTCATTTCATTTTGAGGTGACTGTAGGAGCTGTGGTTGGTGTTACCACCTGTGGAGCTTCCCAGAGTCCCTCCCACCAACAAGGATTGGATATGTCCAATTAATTTACTTCTAAGAGTCTTAATATCTGTTTTGTAAAACTTGTGTTAGTTCTGAAGTCTTCTGCCTTGTATTCATGTGGGTGATATTTACAGGACAACTGGATTGCTCATCAGGATGACTTCAACCAGCTTCTGGCTGAGCTGAATAACTGCCATGGACAGGGTGAAACAGGTAGGTTCATGCTTGGCTCAACCAGATGCTGGAAGCTCAGCAGAGTTTCTATTCTGTGTCTCTAAAAAGTTCCTGAGGCCCAGTTTGTGATGCAAAATAGTATTTTTGGTAAGGTTGAGAACTCCTTCTTCCCCAAAATCACAGGGAGCCAAAGGATGTGTTGCCATCTATGACCATGGATCTATGGATCTCAGTGGATCAGTTTTGCTCTCAGGACTCCAAGGCTTTTTGTTGAGGAAAGAAAACATAAAATGCTAAACCTGTTTATTTCATCCAGGATCACAGTATTTGGGACACTTTCCCTGTGCTGTACCTAGAGGAACATTTCTTTCTTCATAAAGCACCCAAAATCTGTCTGAAGGCTCACAACAATCCCTCAGCACTGCAATGCTTTGCCTTCCTTTTGCTGATGGACTGTCACACTTGGCTTCAATGCTCCAATGGCTTCTTAAATACCTCCTTTTCCTGTCCTTGGAGAGCTGCTCTGTAGCTTTTGCTTTAGAGTTCTGCATCTCTGCTTTGAGTGTGGCATAAAGTGATTTTTGTAGCCCTGGTGTTGAGCACACAAGTGGGGAAACTTTCCCAAAAGGGCTATTTTTAAAGTCTTCTATTTTTTAAAAGCTTCTTACAAACCGACCTTGCTTTGTGAAAATGAAGTTAGGAAGTTGTGGTGAGTGTGAGCTTAGAAAAAGAATTGGTTTATCAAGTGATTTATCATCTCTCCTTTAGTTAAACTCAGTTTAAACTCTGATTTTGTATCTTAACACCTCTCTGGAGTGTTGTTAAACCAGGGGTTCCTGCTTGGACACAGCCTGTCCTTGTGCTGCTGGGCCAGAATTGCCAAATTAGTGAATTTAGCACCTCTTCATTCATTCATTCATTCCTAACCTTTGAGCACAGAAGAATTTCTAGGAGACAAAACAGGAAGAACAGGAGGAAAATCAGTTAGCAAGGAAATTTTTTAATCCTGGAGTAGTAGGATTAAAATTCTGAGCCTGATGCCTCAAAACACAATTTTTAACTTGCTGTGCAAGTTGTTCTTGTGGGATCATGAGGCCACCCAAGGACTCAGTGCTGTCACTCAGCTTCTGGAGAGGTAGGAGAGCATTTCATGGGGAAATTCCAAAAGTTCCTGTTTCCCTTTAGAACTAAATCCTATCCAAGTTGCAACTTGAGCCCTGGGAAGATCAGGGAGGTGTAACTGGTGGGAAATCTGCAGACTGATGAGCAGAGAGCTGAAATGACTTGCCCAGGGCCACGGTGAGTCAGCAGAGGCAGGTTCAGGGAGCAAGGCTTGGTCCTAAGCTCTGCACTCTTCCCTGGGTCATTTGATGCAAAGTGACCCTTGAAAACCTTTATTTCTCCCTGTTTCACTCAATTCTTTTGGTCCTTTTAGGAGCTAAGACAAGTTTGCAATCACTGAGAACAAATTTGGGTGCACCTTGAAAAAGGTCAGAGTCATGTTTGGTGATACAGAAAGGTACCGCTCTGAAACTTGTTTTTTTGGCAGTTGTTGAAGCTGGTAAAACTGATCCAGAAAAAACTCTGCCTGCAGCTGTGCTGCAGGAGCAAATGTTACATTATTGGCCATCCTCCAGTTTCAAACTGCATTAAAAGTCAGCTGAAAAACTTCATTGTTCTTAAAGAACTGGTGCAGTTGCCAGAGCTGGATTGCAATTAGAGGTCGGAAAGGAAGGGCCCTGTGGGGGTTGATGCCAACATTCAAATATCCTCAGTGGATGTAGCTTTAGCTGTCTTTTCCTTTTTTTTTTTTTTTCTGGCTGAGCACCCAGTGAAGGCAAGTTTAGATTAGATTAAATATTAGGAAGAAATTAATCCACTGGAGGTGAGGCCCTGAGAAGCTGTGGCTCCCTCTGGATCCCTGGAAGTGTCCAAGGCCAGCCTGGACAGGGCTTGGAGCAACCTGGGATAGTGGAAGGGTTTGGAGCTACATGGTCTTTTCCCACCCAAACCATTCTATAATTCCTGGCTCTTTACTGGGATCCTCAGTGATGGTGACTGTCCCTTTCCCATGGATAAAAAGTGGGAACAGCACCCTGGCTGTGCTTTGGCACATCCACCTCGATCACATTTGCTGCAGAAATGCCACTTTGGTGACTTTATTGCCCCGACTAAATTGCTTTAAAAAGCACATTAATATTCTTGCACTGCTTGCTCAGTTTGTCAGAGGATTTTCCAGTCCCTGGAAGACACAGGGATGTATTTCTATTTCCCTGCCCACTGCAAGTGCCAGCACGTTCTGTAGTGAAATTCCTCCCTGCAGGCACGAGGCGGTGCTGCTGCCCCTTTCCCTGTAGGAATAACGTGGAGGAGGAAGGCTCTGTGGAAACCCTTTGCTGTGTAATGCTCCTTTTGCTACCAGGAGATTGGAAACCAGGCTCAAAGTGCTGCATCCCTGTCAGGATATTTGAGTTGTGATCCTTACTTTCCCCACAGACCCTTTTTATTGAGGATTTTTTTTGTTAAAAGCTGGGATTTGCTGGTCCTTTCTCTTCCCATAAGTGTGGGAGTGGGAGAGTGGATCTCAGCCTGCTGGCCCTCAGCTGTCCCACTGCAGGCTGAGGATTTCAGTCTTAGCTCAGGGATCAGGTGGCACTGCCTATCAAACAGGGAAGTGTTGGAATTGCAGTGTCAGAAAAGCTTGGGCAGCAGAGCTTTCCAGGGTGGGATCCTATAAAAAAGGTGACTCAACTTCACCCTCAGGGTATGGGTTGATTTCCCTACCCATCCCACAGGGAGGAAAAAAACACCTCACCATAGTAACCTTGTGTGGAGCTACAGAGCAGAGACTGCTGTGGTGCCTCTTTTCAGGACTAGTAAGGCAGTAATTAACTGTACAACAGGTTAATTCTCTCTTTCTGGCAAAGTTTTGTAAATTAACAGGCTCTGTGGCTGCAAAGAGAACATCTGTACCCCCAAAATAACCTGGCACAGCATGGGAACGTGATCTCTGTGCTGTTAAATAGTGAGGTTAATCCTTCACGTGGCTTTAACCTGCTCACAGTCTCCCAAAGTACTCCTGAGTGACTCTGGGACTGAGCCAGCCCCAGAGAGCATTCCCAGAGGACAGTTTAGATGCAGTCCCTCTTCTGGAAGGCTGGAAAATGAGATAATAGGGATGTGGCAATTGGTTCTAGCTGGCCTCAGGGACAGAAAAGCTTTGTCACCATTCAGTTTCCTTACACAGATGTATCAGCTTATGTCCAAATGAAGGTATTTTGTGTAGGGTTGGAAATGAAAATCCTGTGGGGAGGGTTTCCCTCCTTTTTCTTTGTGTTCAATCAGTATTTTATTTCTTACTATTTCTTACATCTTTCTCAGACTCTGGTGCTGGAGATACTCTATGAAAAACAGCACTATTACTATTTTCTTAACACAGAGATGGATTTGCCTTTGACCTGTAGTACCTCTTTCTGCCTTTTCAAATTACATTGGATTGGAAATGGGAAAGAAAGGGGATGGGGTAAAAGAAATTCAAGCATTGACCTATTTCAGACAAAACTTAGAATGCTTCCTTCAGTAATACTTTATGATATGTTGTTGACTGAATTTTGAGAGAAAGTTAATTTACAGTGATGTTTGAATTTGGTGTGTAATGCCTCTAACAGAGCTGTACCCTGTTTGCTTGGGGTTTGTTTTTTCTAGAGTCCTCTGTAAAAAAGCAGAAAAAGACATTCAGCCTTGAAGAAAAATCCAAATCCTCCAAGAAACGTGTCCATTATATGAAGTTTGCCAAAGGTAAGAGGAGTTTTGTTGTTTCATAAGCCTGGCGAAGATTAGAACAAACCCTGCTCAAGGTGATCTGTTGCCTTGTGGAGTCTAAATTTGGCAAGTAAAACCTGGGTTTAAAAACACCCCCTGCAGCTACTTGCTTAAAGCTCTGATGTGCTGTTCCACTGTATTTTGGGCAATTTTGGATGGCCTTAGGCTGCTGATGTTGGGAATAAAACAATTCCTTAGTGAATAAAGGAGCAGTGAATACTCCCAACGGTTAGAGCATGGGCAGGGATGGGAGCAGGAGGCAAAGGTGAGATGAGAGTGACCTGTGCATCTGCATGGCACTAACCCCTGCAATCCCCAGTAACCCCTGCTCAGAGATCATGTGGATGAGATCAGGGATCAGACTAAACCTGCATGAAGGAAGAGGAAAGCCCTCTTACATCGACCAGGTACTTTATTAATACTAAATTAGGGCAGCCAGAAGAACTCTGTCAAGAACTTGTGGAGTTCAGTACTTCTTTGTTTCTTAGAGTGATGACATTATTTCAGTCAGCCCGGGTTCTGGCCCTTGACAGTTCAGTCCTTTCCCTTTTGCCCTGTTCCCCTTTGACACAGTGTATGTGCCCGTTTCAGGGCATGGATAGGATCAGTTTCCACTAATGGCTGATTTATTAAACTGAAAGCTCTGTGTGATGTTTTCTGACAGCAAATGCCTCTGCTAAAACACAGCTAATTGATATCTGAATGGAGGCCAGATTTTCATGTCAGGGTTTGGGATTTTTGGTGAAATAATTTGACCTTTGAAGTCTAAGCGTTAACATGATCCTGCCACTTTACGACATTAAACAATTAAATTGGTTCAGAGTTCGCAGGTACAGAGGCCATGGCCTGTTTGAGCAGAGGATTTATTTTGATTTGGATTTAACCTTTTACTAAGTATAGAGGAAAAAAAGAAGTGTCTTTTGAGCATGTAAAATACAGCTCAAAGCTTTCATATTCACAATATCTCTGATTTGTTTGGTCACATTTCCACAGGGCAACCTTGCATTTGCTTGTACTCTCTGTGGCCTGACACAGGGAAATTGTCCTTTTTCAAGGAAAGAGGAAAAGTTATTTGAGAAAGGCTCATGTTGTTGTGGCCCCTGTTGTTGAAGTCCAGTCCTGCTTCCTTTCAGACTAAACAAGACAAGCTCACACAAAAGCGGGAGAAGGGAACAGCGACGGCACCAAACGCGGCTTCCGCTCCCGGGGCTGGAGGAACAGCCACCCCTGGATCTGGGAAATACACCCCAACCTCAGATTCCAGCACTGATTTCAGCTGCTTTTCTAGTAGCTGCTTCCCTGTGATGCTGCAGGAGATTGGGGCTGTCAGCTGAGTTGGTTTTCTGTTAGAGGAAGAATGGGGGATACATCCAGGAGGAGGCACGGAAAGGAAGCGTAGCCTGAAAATGGGAGCAGGAGGATTTTAGGTGTCACATTCCAAGCCTTGGCCAAGAGAAAGCTGAAAACAACTCTTCCAGCTTGCTTGGACAAGGCCATTTAAAGGCAATGCAGTGAGGCAGCAGGAAGCTGGGGAACACTTGCTCCTCTAGGCTGATGTGTCTCTTTACCCTCCAGGGGCAGTTAAGGATCCCAGGAAAAAGAAGAAGTCAGATTAGGGGGTTTTTTTTGGATTTTTTTTTTTTTTTATTTGGGGTTTTTTGGCCATTACAAGATTCACTTTGAGGTCACTGATTTTGGAATCAGAAAATCAAGTGATTGAGACCCCAGCAGAGTCTTAACAAGTTGACCTGTCTGGGTTAATTTTGTTCCTTTAACTTTTGCTGACCTTTTCCAAAATAATTTTCTGACAGAGGCAGTGGACAACTCAACAACTCCTGTGCTGTGGAATTGGCTAAACCTTTGCCTGTATCTCTGAATATCACATCAGACCCTCCTGTTTCCCCCTTCTTGCTCCATGTCTGATACCCAGCTCACCACAGAACAATCAGATGGGAATAATGGCCCTCTTGGAAATCTTTGCTTCACCCTTGAAATGGTTTTCAGTTGGAATAACCCAGTGTGTGGCAGAGGCAGAGATTTTGCTTTTCAGAAGCAACATCAGAAATCAGAGAAAAGTCCCCACTGAGTAAAAATGGACTTTTGTTTTCATTGTGTGGAAGAGCTGTAGCTCCCTAATTCTGTCAGAAATGGGGAATCCTTGTGAGAATCCAAAGACCTAAATGCATACACACATTTTCTCTTGTGTGCCTTCATTCAGTGGCTTTAGCATAGAACCACAGCATGGTTTGGGTTTGAAGGGACCTTAAAGTTCATCTGATTCCAACCTCCTGCTATGGGCAGGGACAACTTACACTATGCCAGGTTGCTCCAAGCCTCGTCCAACCTGGACTTCCTGATTTTTGTTTATCTCCAAGAGCGATTCCTCTCTGTCTGTGGGTCACACTGTTACCAAAATGCATCCTCAGATGTGAAGATTTTGGGGTTTTTCCCTCTCTTTACCCCTTCCAGGTAAGGATCTCTCATCACGCACTGAACAAGACCTGTCCTGCATTTTTGGGAGAAGACAGAAGAGTGCCAAGACCCAGGTAAAGAAGAATCTTTTCCTTTCTCTTGTTTCCTTGTTTATTATCCCTTATAACAAAATATCCAAATGTCTTCTGCCAATGTGTTTTTTCCACTTGAGTGAGGAAATAAATTTAAGAGTAAATTTAATCCCTGCTTTTGTGGATTATCGTGATGGAACTTCTTTGGAGATAGGGAACTCCAGTATTTTAATTTTTTGGTAGGAAATGTACATCACAATGAAGAATTTTGCTTGACCTGAAAGGTCAAAGGTTGGACTCAATGCTCTCAAAGGTCTTTTCCAACCTAAATGATTCTGTGAAAGATCCCTGAATATCCAAAATAAAATCGGACATTCAGTAGCAACTGGGCAATCTCCACAAACTGCCCTCATTTTCACAAAAAATGGGAAAGTCTGAGCAGCTGCAAAAGATTCAGAGGTGACCTGAACAGTGATAAATATTTGATGAGAAGACCTTTCCCCTGACTTTGTGTAATGACATCCAGGTTTGGACCAGCTTTTATTTTATTTATGTGTTCATTAGCATTTTGCACTTGCAGAGCACAGACCAGCTCTGTCAGTGGATGAAATAACTGTGACATGACCAACATGTCCAGAAAAATTCTTTGGAAAAAATAACATCTGGAAAAGCACAAATGAATATTTTGCAGGAATTGCCCTGTTGGTTCCAAGTTCTTGGAAATCTCTGGTTTTAAGGGAAAGATGGGGCTTGAAATGGAGTGGAAATTTCTGGAATACCTGTAGTGTTTGATACCTTGCTCCTTGTGCTCTTGGAAGTTGTGGAACTTCACTGCAGGTCACTGGGAGCTGAAATAAGGATTTGGGAACTTCCAGTCTGTGGGAGCTGTTGGAGCTCTCACATCCTGTGGGTAAACTTGTACCAGGGAGGCCTGTTGGTTCTGATCACCTAAATATGGTCTAAATATGATCACCTAAATATGGTCTAAATATGATCACCTGGATCTTCTCCTTGGCTCCCTTGCCGTCAGATCAATGGGAAGCAGGACAAACTGGGATTTAAAACAGTTCAGCACTGCTGGGGTTGAGGGAGCAGAGTTTGCCCACTCATGAGTTGCCTCAAGTAATTGGTACTGTTTTCTCTCTATGGTCTACATCTTTTTGAACTTCAGAGTTGAAAATTTGCTTCTTCTGGGACTTTTTCCTGCAGAACATCTGCTCTTTTCTGGATAAACACTGCAGATCACATGGATTTTAAGAACGGTGTCTAAGTTTGTGTATGTTTCTGCCAAACCCTTGACAGATGCAGTGGTTGGCTGATGGCTACTGTGCAAATTTCCTGAAATGGTTCAAACTTCTGGCAGAAAAGTCACAGACTGTTCTCTCCTAAGCACCCAAATTTCCACAAATTCTGGCAGAAAAGTCACAGACTGTTCTCTCCTAAGCACCCAAATTTCCACATGCAAATCCAGGCAGGAGGGAACAGGATTTGGAGCTGCATTGTTGTCTTCTGGCTGCTGCTGAGCAGCCACAGGGGGAGGAAGCCAGAGGCAGCACAATTGCTTCCCCCAGCTCCCCCTTCTCCTTCTCTTCATGGATCAGAGATCTGTGGAGTTTGCACAGAACAGAAGTGCATTGCTCAGGCCCTCCAGCTCTGAGCAGTTACATTGCACTGCACCCATGAACTCTTATGATCCCTTTCCATCATGTTCCAGAGCGTGGTCCTTAAGGTGGCATAAAGGGAAGTGCAGGAATTCTCTGTGTTTGCCTTCTGGTTTGAAATCCCTGAGCTCTGGGCATTTCCCTGCTGTGGCACAGAGCTCACTGCAGGAGCAGGAAGGTGCTGCCATTCTCCTGGAACTGAGTTGTTCCTACATGGAGATGAAGTAGGAAGGGCCCTGGTGTCCAGCAGAGCCCTGGGTTTGCCTGCAGGTTGTGATAGGCTCCAGTTCCCTTCAGATTTCAGCTCCTACAACCTTGGGCTGGTTTCCCTGGTCACAGGATAAGGACTTCTATACTTCCATAGGAGCCAGAACTGCTCCTATCCATGAATCTGACTGCAGGTTCTCAGCTGGGGGTGCAATGGAGATGATACATGGAAGTACCCCCGCTGATCCTGGAAAAGCTGTAGCCCACAGGAATTTCTTAGATTTAACAAGACCAAGTGCTGGTGCTGCACCTGGATCAGGGCAACCCCCAGGATCAATCCAATCTATGATGAAGGGATGGAGCAGCTCTGGGAGAAGGACTTGGGGGTGCTGGTGGATGAGAGCTGGACATGACTCAGCACAGAAACCCCTGGAGCTGCTGGAGCGAGTCCAGAGGAGACACCAGGATGGTCAGAGGGATGGAGTAGCTCTGCTGTGGGAAAGGCTGAGGGAATTGGGATTGCTCTGCCTGGAGAAGACAAGCTTTGGGGTGACCTAATTGTGGACCCCCAGTACCTGAAAGGAGCTACAAGAAAGATGCAGACAAGGACCTGGAGGGACAGGACACACGGAATGGCTTCAGACTTACAGAAGACAGAGTTAGATGGGTTATTGGGGAAAAACTGTTCCCTGTGAGGTGGCACAGGGTCCCCAGAGAAGCTGTGGCTGCCCCTGGATCCCTGGAAGTGTCCAAGGCCAGGTTGGATGGGACTTGGAGCAACCTGGGATAGCGGAAGGTGTCCCAGCCCATGGCAGGGGGAGGATTTGGATGATCTCTAAGATCCCTTCCAACCCAACCCATTCCATGATTTTATAGCTTGAAGTTGTATCTCTGAGGCTCTTCCTGAGGTATCATCTCCCTCCTCTGTTCTCAGAGATGCACTTTGAGCAGCATTCAGCACACATTTGATGTGCACTGAGTGACCCCAACAGAGTTACCATTCGACTCTTGATCTTTGACAAAGATTTTCAGCTTAATTCTTTCTCCCCTGTTTCTATTTGTTTCCATCTGGGATCAGAACAACTTGAGTGTAACTTCATGGGAAGATGCAGGAACTGCTCTTCATAGAATCACAGAATTGCTGAGACTGGAGGAGACCTGGAGGTCTCCAGAGGAGTCACCCTGCTCAGAGCAGGGTCAGCTGTGGCAACTTCTTCAGGAGTTTGTCCAGAGTTTTGAGTATCAACCTTCCCTAAAGCCTCCAGTTTAAGCCCATGACAAAATTTCAGTGGGTGGATAAAAGAGATCACTTAAGGAGCAGAAGAGACCACAAAATCATGGAATTGTTAAGGCTGGGAAAGCAATCCTCAACTCCAAGCCTGTTCACCACTAAACCATATAGTTTATAGCATCAGGTGCTATAGCCAGGTGTTTCTTGAACACTTCCAGGGATGGTGACTCCTCTACTTCCCTGAGCAGCCTGTTCCTGTGCTAGACAGTGAAGAATTTTTTCCTAAATCCAGTCTAAACCTCCCCACTGTTGCACTGTTGCACCAGGTCTGCCTGGTTGGTTGGCTGGTGTCACANACTTCCAGGGATGGTGACTCCTCTACTTCCCTGAGCAGCCTGTTCCTGTGCTAGACAGTGAAGAATTTTTTCCTAAATCCAGTCTAAACCTCCCCACTGTTGCACTCTTGCACCAGGTCTGGCTGGTTGGTTGGCTGGTGTCACACCAAACTGCCTTTAGAGGTTAGGAAAAGAAGAAAAAAGCAAAACAGGGAATTCCATCTGTGCTTATGCTCCAAGGGGAATTAGTTGGAGAACTCAAGGCTCAGTGATGGTCTCTGGACCAGCAAGATGGTCCTGGCTTTTCTGAAGTGCTTGTCAAAAATCTGTCACCCCTGAACTGCTGCAGTGATAAACAGGGTCTCAGCAAATCAGATGTGTCACTGTTCCAGTCAGTCCTGTCCACTCATTTCCAGTGTGGTCATTAGTAATCATTCTATGATCTTGACTGTGCAAGTAGCCTTTGGCAGGAGATGCTCTGTGTGAGCTTAATCTCAGCTCTCTGAACTGTGGGGCTGATCTCAGACTCCTTTTTTAACTGGTGGCCAAGGATTTGTCTGGTATTGGATCTTTTCTCTTGTTCCACACTAGCTCTGTAGCAGTAAGTGGGGAATGTTGAAACTTGGATTATCTACATTATCAAAGGAAGAGGGAGTTGGCCAGAGGACTGTAAAGATTGCAGAAGAGGGGAATTGCAAAGGATGTGGAAGCAATGCTGTTTGCCCCTGAGGGTCGAAAGGAGTTTCTCTAGAAACAGTAAAACTACAATGGTGTTGTTCTGATGGTTCTGGGATATGTGTTACTAATCAGAGGCAATTGCAACCTTTAATTCTCCTGAATGTTCAACATAATTGTCCTTTTTTAAAATTATTTTTGATAAATCATGTGTCCAACTCAACTCTCCTTAATAAACTACACAGAGACCTTTGTTTAAAACAAAAAAAAAATACAAGTGAAAAAAACGAGGTGGGGAAGAAAACAATGGCTGGGCTTCAGAGTGGACCTAAATTGAAAACGTCTGCAGTTTTTCCCAGGGAGAGCAAGTGATCGAAAATATTGAATTGTAATTATGATGCTCTCTGGAGACCTGCATTGAGGACCTGTTTTGCAGGGTAAGATCTGCCAGACTTGTTTTTTGCCCCCACTTTTCCCTGTGATTTTCTCACTTGCTTAGGAACACTGGGAGCTGGGGAGACAGAAAAACAAATTCCATTAGTTCCTATCTGGTTGAACTTCCTGGAACCCCCACTATTTTTTTTGCTTCTCAGAATTTCCTTCCTCCATCCAGCTGTGTTTCCTGATGGAGCCTTATCACTGGAGAAAATGCTCCTGAGCGAGGCTGAGGATTTGGGAATGAGTTGCAGACAGTCCCAGCTTGGTTGCTGAACAACATGATTCTGCTGAACAACATGATTCTGGCACTGATTTTGCTCTGGGGGGAGCAGCTCTGATTTGCTCAAACCCTGTTGGAGATGCATAAAAACCTGAGTGTTTTGCATCCATCTCACATGCAGGGCTCAGGCAGTTCCATGAGTAATCTGCTTCCTCCAAGTTTGTGTAACTTGGATGTAAACCTGCGTGAGTTCCCTTGAGCCACCCAAGCCAAGTAGCCCGAAAGTCTCAGGCTTGCAGTGATTTCTTCCTTGTTAGGCATTAGAAATGGAACTGTCCACCCCTGGTGCTTTTTCACTTTTTTTTTTTTNTTTTTTCTCTTTTTTTTTTTTTTTTTTTTTTTTTTTTTTTTGGTTATGTTTTTTAATCAGGAAATTGTCTTCTGACACATTTTGCAGAACTTCCTCAACTGATTTATATTTCCCAGCACTTATCAGAAAAGCATGTTGGCTAATCTTAAGGGACATAGCTGAAAATCCATTAAAGTCTGGCTCTGCCATGAGCTCTCTGAAGTTATGGGTGAACTGATACCATTCCCTGCACCTCAACTTGCTCTCTGCAAAATACCAATCATAATATTGGTGTTTGTGGGGTTTCACAGTTGTGACTTTTAGACAAGTTGCAAGTTTAATCTTTAGGTTTGTTTTTTTTTTTTTACCTGTGACCAAATTAGTTGCAGGGTTCGCACATAAATTAATTTGCTGCTCCCTTTTTTGGCAATGCCAGGGAAGTAAAAAAAACCTACAGAAGAGAAAAATTAGTTACAAATTAACACAGATTTTTCACCGTTCTACTTTGGAGACCACAGTTAGCATGAGGTATTTGGGACTGAGAAGCAGAACAGAAAAAAAAAAAAAAATCATCAAAAACCTGGAGAGAGTCCAAAAGGATTTAGTAAAATGGGAGACAGGGTTAGAGGGCATGTCCTAGAAGGAGAGAGTGGAGGAACTGGATACGTTCATCTCAGAAAAGAGGCAGAAAAAAGATGACCTCTCTGCCTATAAATATCTGGGGGTCATGGGGAGGGAGGAGCAGAGGAAGGGAAGGGACAGTAATCAGAGTAGGCAAGAGCCAGGAATGGGATTGGGGGGTGAGAACTTCAATTAGAAAAAGGAAGACACAGACTTACTCTTCAGCAGGTTTCTTCACAGTGATGTCAGTGGGGCACTGGAGGAGTCTCCTGAGGGAAATCCCAGCTCCTCGGTGAGGGATGCCAAGAAAAAAGATGAATTTAACACTTTTAGACCCGTTGGGATGGGCAGAGATGGATTGTTTTAAGTAAAACATCTCCCAGAAAGCATTCTGTGAGCAGCTCCAGTACTGGTTGGATTCCTGTGGTTGTGTTGGATTCTGTGTGGCTAAAGGAGATGAGCCTGGAATCCCTGTCCTTGTCCACGTGGATCTGTTGGCCTTCCCTGTTCAGCCATGAAATATTTTAGAGTCTTGATATCTTTGAAATCTCTGCTGCTTCAACCAGCATATTTTACTTGCTTCAGAATTTTAGTCTCAAGGACAAGGGGGAATGGTCTTGAAATGAGGCAGGGGAGGTTCAGATGAGATATGAGGAAAAAATTGTTCCCTGTGAGGGTGGAAAGTCCCTGGCACAGGGTGCCCAGAGAAGCTGTGGCTGCCCCTGGATCCTTGGAAGTGTCCAAGGCCAGGCTGGATGGGGCTTGGATCAACCTGGGATAGTGGAAGGTGTCCCTGCCCATGGAAGAGGGTGGAATGGGATGAGTTTTAAGGTCCTTTGCAACCCAAACCATTCTGTGATTATTATCAAGGGATTTTTACAGCCTCTGTAGTACTGCAGGAACCCCTTTGGCCTCTCCAGTTCTGCTCTGCACCCCACCATGGGCTATTGACAGCCAAAAGAGTCAAAAAGAAGAGAAAAAACCCAACCCAAAACCAGATTCTGCCAGCAGTGAGCAGTGCCAGGCCCTTAGCTGTGCCTGAGGAGCAACCAGGACAGGCTGGTGACACAAAGTCACAAGGGGGACGACAGGACAGTACAGCTGAAGGGCTAAATCACAGAACCACAGAATGGTTTGGGTTGGATGGAACCCGAAAGCTCATCCAGTTCCAACTGCAAATCTGGCAGCACAGACCCATGGAAAGCAGATCCAAAGCCCTGTTGCTTTGAGCTGGTAACTTGCAACATCCTACGTAGCAAGTCAGAAAATTAATTAGGCTCAAGGTGCTAATTTGGGCCATAGATTTAATATTTCTCCATGCAGATGAGATTGTTTCAGGAGCACCAGGAAGAATTTCTTTTTACCCAGCATTCTAGTTGAGATTTTGATTAAAAAAGAGGAAGAGCAAAGTATTGATGTTTTGTTGCCTATTCTATAAGCACCTTGTTAATCAACTGGAGGATAAATTATTGCTGTTCAGATATCAGGAGAGAGAGAGAGGAGGAGATACCTCCCAATCTGTAATTAAAGGTGCTTTTTCTTCCTCTCTTCATTGGAGAAGTCTTGCCTCCACATTTGTTCCTTGGGGGGGTTGTTAAGGAACAGAAACAAAACTGGGGGGAGCTCTTTTTGATTTATCTTCTCTCCTTCCCTTTTGGTCACTTCCAGAGGCTTAAAGAGCCGAGTTGGCTTTAATGTGTTACCATTAGAGACCAGGCATTAGCTGGAATAAACCCATCCTGCCTCACAGTGAAAAATATCCCTTGATTGGATAATTAATCAGTCAAAGGGGAATGACATGGCCCTCGGCTTGAGGGACTCTGCTGCACAGGTAAACAGGTCATTGATAAATGGTTTACCCACAAATTCATATATCAAGAAAACTTAGTCATTTTTTAACTCCACTTGGTGTGAAAGCTGTGCTGCGTTTTTTGGAGGTGGATTTTTGCTGCCTTTGCTTTTTTTTTGCATTGTGGAAGATTTTAGGCTGTGGAAGGTTGTAAGAGGAAAAGGCCAATCAGAACTTTGTCACGATTGGAGTTCTTCTGTTTTCAGAACTGGAAGAAAAAAAACCCTCAAGAATATTTTCCCCTCTCAAAAAGAGGAAATCATTGACAAGGCTTTGTGTTGAGATTGAGTGGGTCTAAAATCAGGATGGCTCAGTTGCTTTTAAATTTAAAGTTGCTTGTCATTTAAATATCCTGAGGCTGCTCAGCTGGTCATATCCAGTCCTCAGGCACTGCATGGACAAAAAAAATAGATCCATAAATGGGTCTATGAAATAATTGGGTAAATCTGTGGTGAAAGAGGCAGGTCTGTGTTGGTAAAAGGCTTTAACTGACCTGATTTCCTATTGGCTTTTGACATTTCTATGCTGGACCTTGTCATCTGTTTATTTTATAACACCTTGTCCTGCAAAGGTGGTTCTCCAGTGGGATTCTTCACTGAGATTGAGAAAAAAAGAGGGGAAAAAAGAAAATGAAAATGGGAGGAAGGAAATCCAGCTCTAAATTAAATTGCATAAAAATGTGATCTAAAAACACTTTTATCCATGGGGTAAATAGGGTTAAAGCAGTGGAATAGTGTAAGGGACCACAAAACAATGTTTGGCATAGCTGCTTAACTGGGTGCTCAAAACAAATCCTAATTGTACTTTTTTTCTTGCAATTGTCTTTTTTTTCCCTTTTTTTTTTTTTCTTTTTTAACTGTGTATTATGTGAGAAAGTAACACACCAGTATCTAAGAATATGGGTTTGGCTTCTAAGGTATAAACCTCATCTTATTTTTGTCTTGTGTAATCCCTTCCTCCCAAGCAGCCCTTGCCATGAGCCTGAGCTTTATAGACCAGCCTTTTTTTTGTTTTTCCTTTTAAAAATATTTGTCTGATCAAAGAGCTTTTTCCTTAAAAAAAATAAAAAATTGCAGTGCAGCAGTTCAAAACAAGGAAAAGTACCTTTTTTTGATCCTATCATAACAGGATTTGTATATGGAAGTGTGAACTAAGCAGGTGGCTTCCTGTTGATTTTTAAGCCAGGTGGGCAAGTTCTTGATGATGAGTTGGTCTCCCTCCCTGCCCTGCTTTCCCTGGGGCAGCAATTTGCTTATTCCTGTGTCTGGAGGAGTGGGATTTGGGCTGACAACTTGTAGGGATAATGCTGCTTAGGGAATGAGAGGGAGACTTGGTCTCTCTCAGAAATCAGGGATTAGGATACATTTTATTACCTCCAAGGTGGCAGCTGGATCTGCTCAAGCAAGGACTGGGTGTTCACAGCAATCTGATTTTTGCTGACTTAGTGTCATTGAAGGGTGTCTAACCTTCCTCCAAGGGTGTCTTCTGATTTTTGGCTCATCAAACTGGTTATGAAACTGCTGGTTGGTTCAGATGGGTTAAACAAACCAGAAGCTGGAGCAAAAGAAATGATTCAGCCTGAAAAAAGTGCTTAAAATCTAAAGAAACAAGCTTTTCCACTTCCAATCCAGTATTTCAGCTTCTCTGTCGGATTGTTCTTTCTTCAGCTGTGAATATTTGCTTTTTTAACTCTCCAGTCAGGAGAAATATCTGGTGCTGGAGAGTGACTTGGTGGTAAAGTTCCCCACCAGTGTCCAAACTGGTTCCTTCTCTCTCTGAGCTCTCTCCAGCTCTCTGGCACGTTTGCAAACGTGGCCATTTGAATTTAGTTTGGGCTTATTTGAGTTTTCCCAAGGTTAAGAAATGCAGTGTCTGTTTTTCACCACATCTGCAGCCTCACTCTGCAAACCACCATCAATCCCAGCGTGTTCCCTTTGAACAATTATGGTGTTGCCATAGGGAGAGGGACAAATGTGACAAAAGTGCTAATTAATGTCATTCATTTGACCATCTGTTAATATCTGTGCATATCCCTCAGCTAAGGTACGAGGAAGAGGATGATGGGGAAGACAAATCATGCAGGGGGATAGTTGGTGCCTCCTGTGCTCAGGTGGCTTCAGCATCACCTTTGAAAGATGTGTCCTTTGTCAGGATCCTGGTGATGGGGATTGCTGTTCTCCCTCATGGAATACTCTGTGGGAAAGGTCTCAGATTTGGAGTTAAGGATGAATATTGTCCTGTTTTGATTTGTTGAGAGGACAGAGCAGGGACTTGTGGACCTGTTAGAATGTTAGAATCACAAGGATGCCCCCAGGGCTGGAGCCCCTCTGCTCTGGAGCCAAGCTGGGAGAGCTGGGGATGTTCACCTGGAGAAGAGAAGGATCCAGGCAGAGCTCAGAGCCCCTTCCAGAGCCTCAAGGGGCTCCAGGAGAGCTGGAGGGGGACTGGGGACAAGGCATGGAGGGACAGGACACAGGGAATGGCTTCCCACTGCCAGAGGGCAGGGCTGGATGGGATATTGGGAAGGAATTGTTCCCTGTGAGGGTGGAGAGGCCCTGGCACAGGGTGCCCAGAGAAGCTGTGGCTGTCCCTGGATCCCTGGAAGTGTCCAAGGCCAGGTTGGATGGGGTTTGGAGCAGCCTGGGATAGTGGAAGGTGTCCCTGGCCATGGCAAAAAATAAAACTGGATGATTTAAGGTCCTTTCCCACCCAGCCCATTCCATGATAACAACGGAAATCAGCCACAGAGAAGGCAACCAAGGAGAACTCAAGAGTTTTGCTGACTTGGACAGAGTTTCGATACTCTGCTGAACAGATTCCATAATTTCCATGCACTCAGCAGGGTCTGAAGTCTTCCCTGCATTGGATTAAGGGATGTGAATCCATCTGTGGTGTGTAGTTTGTCCCTTCTCTCCTTGGGGACAGTTGGTTGTGCCCCTGGATGTTTGGATTTGCAGACTCACAGCTCTACAAACCCAGTGGGAGTGGGGAGGAGAGGCTGGAGCTTGGTCAGGCTTTGGAGCAGGAGGTGCTGCTGTCTGTGCTCATTAATTCCTCAGAAATTTTGGGCTGTAGCCTGGGATGGACCTCCAGAAGTTTCTGCCTCGAAAATCCTGGTGGAAAGTTCTGGAGTCTCTCAGGATCCAGAATTTCCAGGGTGGTTCAGTGGCCACCTTGCAACTACCTCAGCTGGAGTTAAAAACCAACATGGAAAAACTTTCAGATCCCACAAAAAGTCAGGATTGAGGATGATTTCACCATGGATAGTAGAGTGGACAGAGGGTGAGAAGTATGCCTGTCCACAGCATTCAATTTTTAATTCTTTATTTACTGGGATTTATATTAAACCTGCTCTGTTTCACCAGGAGCTGACTCTTTCCAAGTGTTTGGAAGTGTTTTTGACAGCAGAATCCAATCCAGCTCAGGGTAACACTGATCCTGTGTCACCTGTGTGGTACAGGTTGTTTTTTAACAAATGAAGGGAAGATCAAAAATATTGCATGCCCTAAAATCCTGTTTTCCAGAATATTGAAGAATTTAAATGTCACTCAGTGCTTCAATACTTGAAAGAAAATTATTTATTCTCAATACTTTTTTTACAAAGAAATATCTAAGCTTGGGAGCAGAAGAAGGTTTCTGTAGTA
>VZTT01004386.1:26196-46569 GCA_013400855.1 Buphagus erythrorhynchus
TTGGTTGTGCCCCTGGATGTTTGGATTTGCAGACTCACAGCTCTACAAACCCAGTGGGAGTGGGGAGGAGAGGCTGGAGCTTGGTCAGGCTTTGGAGCAGGAGGTGCTGCTGTCTGTGCTCATTAATTCCTCAGAAATTTTGGGCTGTAGCCTGGGATGGACCTCCAGAAGTTTCTGCCTCGAAAATCCTGGTGGAAAGTTCTGGAGTCTCTCAGGATCCAGAATTTCCAGGGTGGTTCAGTGGCCACCTTGCAACTACCTCAGCTGGAGTTAAAAACCAACATGTTGGAAAAACTTTCAGATCCCACAAAAAGTCAGGGTTGAGGATGATTTCACCATGGATAGTAGAGTGGACAGAGGGTGAGAAGTATGCCTGTCCACAGCATTCAATTTTTAATTCTTTATTTACTGGGATTTATATTAAACCTGCTCTGTTTCACCAGGAGCTGACTTTTTCCAAGTGTTTGGAAGTGTTTTTGACAGCAGAATCCAATCCAGCTCAGGGTAACACTGATCCTGTGTCACCTGTGTGGTACAGGTTGTTTTTTAACAAATGAAGGGAAGATCAAAAATATTGCATGCCCTAAAATCCTGTTTTCCAGAATATTGAAGAATTTAAATGTCACTCAGTGCTTCAATACTTGAAAGAAAATTATTTATTCTCAATACTTTTTTTACAAAGAAATATCTAAGCTTGGGAGCAGAAGAAGGTTTCTGTAGTACGAGGTAGTCAAAGGCTAATGCTAATTAGGAAATGTTTTCTAGTTCACAGAAAATACAATTTATTTTTCTTAAAATTTCTAAAAATAAATTTTCAAATTGTCAGCTTGTGCATTTTGCAATGAATATTTGCAGTTAGAAAAATAGTAATTACTACAAACATCTTGTTGTGGTCAAGTACAAGCTTGAAGGTGCATTTTTATTATTCATTAAACCACTATATCTCATAATGGAGTAAAAGAATCTTAGATGAGGAAAAGAAATGAAGCAATTTTGTTATTTCAGGAAACCTTTTATTTGTGTATTTATTCTTTGATGTCTCATAATTGGATATGGGGTTTATATTTAGTGGAGAAAAAGAGGAATAGTTCAAGTAAATAAGCAGAAGGTTTTTGTTGGTTCTCTCCAAATCTCATCTACTGCTTAAGCTCTTTAAAATATTGAAAAAGCACCAAACACTCCAAGTGCCTGGAAAACTTGTCAGGTTTAGTGAAATATTTGTAAAGTCCTCTGGGTATCAGTGGATGTGGAATTTCTCTCCAAGTACTAATGGATTAAGCCACTAAGAAATTTGATACGAAATACATCAAAGACAAAATTCCAAATTCTGTCTTGATGCATTTTGGGAACAGCTGACTCTCCATGTCCCTGCGAGTACATCCAAGCAAAAGCTGTTTCTTCCAGCAATTCCCAAATTATTTTAGAACTTCAGATCTTTATTGATTTGCCTGGCTCAGCTCATCCCAGTATCAGCTCCTTAATCAGTTTGTAAACACCACATTTAGCCCAGGGCATTATTAAGTTTTCTACATATTTCCCTTTTCTAAGTCTGTGCAGTGGTAGTACCAGTTCAAAACTGCAGTTGTTCCATGAAGACCACCATAATATAGAAATTATAGAAATTATATAAAACTGGTGCTGCTCAGCTCCAATCTGGGGCAGTGATATAACAAAACACGTGACTGTTGAGTTATCCAGCTCTCAAATTGCTTCCCCCTAAAAATGTTTCTCCTCGTGACTTAAAGACTGAATGTTCTGTGGGGAGCAATTCAGCCTTGGCCAAAATGACCTAAATTCAGCCTTTTAATATCTGTGTGTGTGCTGATGCTGGGAGCTTAAGCATTCATTTACATTTCATCTTAAGAGCAGTGAGAATGCTGGGCCAAGCTTTGAGGTGATGAGAGAAAATTGGGTAATCCTGCACGTCATCAAGAGGCTGGAAGAGGAAGTTTTTTGTTGTAACTTGCACACTGAGAAGGCACAATGTCCCTATTTTAACTTCTGCCTTGCTAAGCCTCCTATTAATCACTGCTTTTGAACTCCTCTCTCCCAGCCCCTCTGGATTTGGAGGATGGGATTTGTCTGTAGTGGATCCCAGGAATGTGGCTCAGGTAAGGCCAGGCTTTAGTCAGGGCTCTCTGATTCCCTTCACCACCTGCTGTGCATCCTGGGGTCACATCTGCATCCCAATTTCCCAATCATTAAATTCACTGATTTACAATTGATTAATAAAAAATACAAATTGATTCACAAGTCCCATGCAAGTGGTATCAGCTTAATTCATGTTGTGTATGGTTCTTCATGAGGTGCATTGAAATAATGAGAGGATAATTGAGAATTTTGAAGGTCAAAGTGTATCACCCAGGTTTCTCCCAAAGGATATTTCTGGAAAAGCTGTTGGAATTGTGCTGTGTGTGCTTCCCTGTTTACCTTTTGAACTTTACAGCCACGGTGCCCATATTGTGGTTTTAAGACATTGCAACTTAATTAAACTTTCAGAGAGTCCTGGAGCGTGACTGTCTCCAGCTTTTCTGCAATCCCTACAAAAGCAGGGCTGTTTACATCAAATCTGGATGGGAGAGGGGTGCTGTGCTCCAGAGCATCCCCCGAGGGCATGGCTGAGAGTGGGGGTGTGTAACCCTGGAGATTAGTGGATCTTGGGAAGCTGAGGTCAGGCAAGAAGTGCAGGAATATCTCACCTGCAGGAGTGTTTGAGTAAGTGGTCAAGTGGAGCAGCAGCCCTTGTTTTGACAGCCAGGACTTCATATATCCCTTGTGCTGCTGATTCCCTGCTCTCCTCTAATTCCAGCTGTCCCCTCTGCCCTTCCCACCTGGAGCACTGCAGGCTTGGGGTTTTTTTTCCCCAACCGTGGGGTCAGGTTTTTGGTTTTTTTTTCCCTTTTTTTTTAATAAGCCTGGTGTTTGTCAGTTATCAAATGGCAAAGGAATGCTGTGTGTAGCAACTGGGATGGATGCGGTCCAAAGGCAGGGAGCGTGGCCCATTCCTCTTTCCGGCGTTGTCGTAGGGAAATGGGTGTCTCCAAGAGACGCCCAGCGGCAGAGCCCTTGCTCCTCAGCACAGCCAGGCTGGGGCTTCTGATCTGAGCACTTGCTCCTGGAAAACACAGCTTTGTCACTCCTGGCAACTGGCTGTACAAAAACACTGATAACAATAAAGGGCTCCCTGCCCAGTCCAGGCTTGCTTTCTGGGAATCTTCCAGGGTAGAGGAGATGCTGCCCCTCTGCTTTAACCCACAGCGGGCTCTTCTGCTCCCAAATTCTGTATCTGCACAGACCTAAAGCCTTGCAGGGCTGTGGCAGATCTACTCCCAGATTCTCTGTCTCTACAGACCTAAAGCCTTGCAGGGCTGTGGCAGATCTGCTCCCAAATTCTATATCTCCACAGACCTAAAGCCTTGCAGGGCTGTGGTAGATCTACTGCCAAATTCTCTGTCTCTACAGACCTAAAGCCTTGCAGGGCTGTGGCAGATCTACTCCCAAATTCTGTCTCTCTACAGACCTAAAGCCTTGCAGAGCTGTGGCAGATCCTCTTCCAATCACAGAACTTTGAGTCTTGAAACTCCTTTCTTTGCTGTATCAGCAGAACAAAATGCCCTTCACCTTCACAGAGTGGCTGAAGGGATGGGAACTGCTCACACTCTCAGAGGAAGTTTGGGAAGTAGGGAAAGTTACCTCAAGTTCATGTCAGGCAACAAGAGATCGGAATTTTGCCATGACATCTGTAAAGCACTTTTCATACTTAATTTTCCAAGAAGTTTTTATGGTTAAAAGTTTTGGACTGAAATCTGCAAAACTCTTTTGTCCTAATCAGTAACCAGTTTTTCTGGAGCCTGGATTGTCAGGCTGGTGGGACAATTCTCTGTTTTCCTGGGTCTAAAGTCCTTGAAAGAAAAGATGAGATTGCACCCAAGGGGGAGTTGTGGGGTTTGACACCACTTAAGGGCCCTGACACAAAATCACCTTTAGGGTGTCATGCAGGAGGCACCCACCAGGCTTCTTGTTTTGTCCTACAGGATATCTTGTTGCTGTGAAGATTTGGTTGAATCCATCGGGATTCAAGGCTATATTCTCCAGTTTTTTCAGAGTTAAGCTAAATGCCTAAAGGAGAGGCAGATTAATCCCAGCTGAGAGGTTAAATACAGTGATGTAACATCTAAGAAGCAGGGGAAGAGAAAAGCTGCAGTGAAGGGCCATTTAACCTGCTTAAGGTGTGAGCTGTGCACTTGAGGGTCACCTCTCTCCATTGGATATGAAGATTTGAGACTCTGGATGCAAAGCTTCCACTAAATATTAAATATTTGTTTTGAGCTTTAGGTACAAAGCTCTTGGTTTATAATCATATATTGCAAATATATTAAAGCTTTATACTGTTTTCCTTTCCATATAGATACTTAGCAAGGCAATGTGCTTTTGACAGTTTCTGTCTTATATTTTTCATAGAACAGTATTACAGAATGGTTTGGGTTGAAAGGGACCTTAAAAGTCATTTTATTCCAACCCACTGCCATGGGCAGGGACTCCAATTTGGTGCTGCTAAAAGGATTCAGTCCCAGAACATGGGTAGGACCTGAAGGAACGTTGGAAGGGACCATATATACGGAAATTATTCTGTGGATTAATGCCACTTCCTAACTTATCCTTAGATAAATGATCTTTCTGTCACTTCTGATTGCTTTCCTTTCCCAAGTTCTGCAAATAAAAATACTTTTCTGTAGAAGATACAAGCAGAAATCCTTCTTAAGGCAGGAGCTTTATGTGTCCAGGAATTTATAGGCACCTTTTCCCCAGGGTGCAGCTCTGAATCAGTACCTGGCTCTTATTTAGGAGGGCATATTATTCACTTTTCTCCAATATTTGGGAAAGCAGGACATGCTGCTCATTTGAAAATCATACCAGCTCCTTTATCACTGCCAGTCACAGTCAGCAACACTGCATTCCCAGCTTGACACGAAGGAGGAGGTTTGCCCTGAATAAATAGAGGAGATAAATGGTCTTTCTGTTCCTCAGAGGAATTTGGGCCACTTCTCAAACTTGGTGCCAGGAGTACAGTAGCAGAGTGGCATGGTTAAAGTTAATTGCCCTCAGATTTTAGTTAAAAATCTAACTAGCTTGTCAGCTTTGAATTTATATTTTCACAGTTCACTAGGGAGTGATAATAGGGAGGCTTTGATGTAGCTGCCTGTTTTTTGCTTTGTACGAAATGCTCCCAAGTCTAGTAAATAAAGTTTTATTGAGAGGGGGCAGGATTGACAGCTTAGAGCCAGCCAGGAGAATCACAGATATCCCCTCACCGAGAGGCAGAGGGGCAGCAGGACATTGGAGCTGCCTGGATGCAATGATAAAGGAGATTTTCGTGGAGCACCGTGCTGAGCTCTCTAAGAAACAGCTCATCAGAGATTTGTTAATTAGGTGTCACCGGAGACTTGCTGAAGCAGTGAAGCTGCGATGCACAAAGCACTACCTAATTAACTCTTTAATAGCCCTGGAATACACTTGCTAGTTCCCTCCACCAGGGAAACTGAGGAATGCTGGATTAATCCCCGGGGCTGCCCAAGGCTGTCCTGAATAGCAGTTGAGAGAATAGAGAGGTGAGACTGATTCAGAACTTGTAACAGGAGACTGTGGCTTCTAAACCAAGAGAAGCCTCGCTAAATTAATTGGTTACAAAGATGGTCATTCTGGCTTTAACTGGAACCAAAGTATCTTTTCCTTTTTTTTTTTTCAAATTTTAATTTATGATGGAACTTGCTCTATACTGTACCTCTGCCCTGTAGCCAGTTGGGAGGGACCCGAGCTGTTCAGTCATCTTTCAAGTACAGAAGTAAAAAGGCACATTCAAAAGCATTTAAAGGGTTTGCTATATCTTATTGTACTATTGTTATCTTATTCAACATTACCTAGTAATGTCACTCAGAGGGTGAGGAGGCCCTGGCACAGGTTGCCCAGAGCAGCTGTGGCTGCCCCTGGATCCCTGGAAGTGTCCAAGGTTGGGTAGGGCTTGGAACAACCTGGGATAGTGGAAGATATCCCTGCCCGTGGTATGGGGCGGGAACTGGATAATTTTTGAAATCCCATCCAACCCAAACCATTCTGGGATTCTGTTATTGGTTAATTTTCTAGTCACAACATTATGAGGGTTGATACTTTCCAGGCAGCTGTTCTCTGGTTGAAGAGCAGATCTACTCCAAGAAAGTGGAGTCTTCCCCCTGATTCTTGCTAAAATCATTCTTTAACACTTTTAATACATTTTTAATCCTTTCTCATTAAATGAGAAGGAATAACTTAATCTCCTGTTTCACCTGGTGATGTATGAACAAACCATTGAGCTCTTTGAAGGTGCCAGTGATTTTCTTGGCTCAGCAGCCAGGGTGGATGAATTCCATTGCCAGGATCTTACTGCCATCCAGACCTTGTCTCAATGGGCTGCTGTTTTTGTGGAATCTGTTCTTGAGCTGCTCTTTTCAGTGCAGGTGGTTCTGCAGAGCGAGCTGGCTGGGTTTGGACACTGTGACAAACCTGTGCCTTTGTGCCTGAGCTTACACAGATCACCTGCTGGCCACCAGGAATGTGGTCTGATCTTGTTCTGGCTGACCCCAGTGAAAATGGGAACTTGCATTGCCAAAACTATTGGAGCATCCAGTGGCTCCAAGGAGTCCAGCAGGCTGCAGACAGGTTTGAACCGTCTGAGTGGGAAGGGACTTTGTGTTTTACAAGCCCTGCAATATTGATTTCAGCACTGCCTGGCTGGGGCAGAGGTAATGTCAGCTCCTGGAGGAATAGCTGTGGCTCTGTCTGAAGGAGAACCTGGGGTTTGTCCATTCTGAAACCGTAAAAGTAAAAATGTTATTTCCTTCAGAAAGTTCTTAAAAGGGGCATTTGATGAAAAGAATCCATTTGTAAGGCAAACAATGAAATAGTTATATGTAAAAAGCCATTATTGCTTTAACATAAAATCATGGAATCACAGGAAGGTTTGGGTTGGAAGGGACCTTAAGTTCATCCAGTCCCACCCCCTGCCATAGGCAGGGACACCTTCCACTATCCCAAGTTGCTCCAAGCCCTGTCCAACCTGGCCTTGGATGTAAATTTCCTCCAATTAATTTTTAGTAAAGTGTATATTTGAGTTTTGATTGAACTCAAAATTCTGAATTGTTTCACAGTTTCTGCCTGGTGTCATTTCACTGTATTTGAAAATTACTTGTTTGAGGGAGAGGATGTTGCTTTTGGGTTTTTATGGTAAATTTTTGAAAGACGTGTCTCTTAAAAAAGTTTATGCCTTTGGACTGTCTTGAAAATACTTGAATAAATACAATCCTGGAGTCCTGGACTGATTTGGATTGCAGGGACCTTAAAGCTCCTCTAGTTGCACCCCTCTGCCATGGGCAGGGACACCTTCTGCTATCCCAGATTGCTCAAGCTGGGCCTTGAACACCAATTAATAAAATCCATCAAAATTTTGGAGGATTTTCATTTCATAAGACACATGAAGATATAATACAAGGAATGTTTAAGTCTCTATGAGGATTTCAGTGCTTGTACTTCCATCAGGCTGGAATTCCATGTTGTCCCAGAGAGATTTTGGGCTGCCTGTGCTGGAGATGGTTGAGTGGATCAGGCCATGTGTCCTAAAGGTCTTTATATAATGCCCTTCTTCTACAGCCAGGAGTTTAAGGTTCATTTCATCCTTTTTCTACTCTCTATAATGTCACTTCTCCACATATTATACTAAACCTCATTCAAATAGCAATTTGTATAAAAAGAATAAAACACCCAACAAAAAACCCCCTAGAAATGCTGAATCTGAGCTTGATCGTGTAACTTGACTCGCTCCAACCCTACAATGAGATTATTTAGTCAGTTATAATTGTTAATTACATAATTATGTACTGTTCATTTCTCTGGAAATGCATTCACATCATGAACAGCTATTGAGTTTTTTGGGTTTTTTTCATTCAGGGTGTGCCCTAGGTCTTTATTTACAACATGCAATTCAGATGCTGTTTAGAAGACAGGCTTGGGAATATTCTTGCTGGGAGTTTGGGAATATGCTTCTATGTTGTTTATTGCAATTGTATCTTCATCCTCTCTGATCTGGTGATAGTATCAGTACAGTTTGTTAGATGCTGAAGAACAAATCAAAATCTGGAATTTGGGTGCAACTGCCCCACAAGGCAATATAGATATTTACTGATTTTAGGTTGGCAGGCTGAGATGGCTGAGACCTCAGCCCTTTCTGTTTTCATGTTGCTTCAAATGGTTGATTTTGAGCAACATCAAATTCACACATCTGGAGCTGAAAGATTTTGTGTTTTCACTACCAGTCTCTGGTGAGATAACTGAAGTACTAAAGAAGAAACAGTTTCTGATATCAGCCCTGCTGCTTTGCTGTTCATTTGTCATACATGGGAATGCTTTTCTCATCCTTCCACATACTCCTGGATTAAAGGAATAAGCATTATTTCAGGTAATATTATTCATGACAGCACAGTGGGAAGTTATTGTTTTATTAGAGAGGCAAATTATACCTCAGGGAAATATGCTGGTCATATCACCTTCCATTTAGAAGGCTGTTTCATATCTGACTTGTCTGCAAACAAAACAGACAAATTTGGAATTTTTTTCCCCTATTGGATTCCATTTTTTTTTAATATATTGACACTTCTGCCTTTTCTGGGAGGGGTTACAGTTTCTTAGATAAACAGAGTCAGCTCACTCACAAGGCAAGGGATATAAATACCTGGCTGGGAACTCAGCCTCTAGAGTTGCTCTATTAATTAATGCCATCCATCTGGGATGCTGCTGATGGATGTCACCTTGTGAACAATGCAGATGGGAAAATGGAACATGAGAGCTTTCCAGACAGCATTTCCTGTAAAAATACCAGGTGATATTTTCAGAGGCCTTTGGCTACCTGAGTATGAGTGATGTACTTGTACACAAGCCTGTGTGCCTGGAAGTGCTTGTGAGCACAAATTCACAGCCTGTGCCTTGCTGGCATGGTTTATTAATCAGATCCAATTGATGACACTCATTGGGAATTCCCTGTGAGCACTTCAGAGTGCTCCATGCACAGATCTGGATTGCTTATACTTCCACCAGGCTGGAATTGCATGTGTGTAATTCCTGGTGCATTCCATGGGGTCGTGTGGCCTGAAGGCTTCTGGAGTCTGCAAAGTGCCTCGTTTGGGATGGATAAAGGTGCACAGGTATGAGAGGGATTCTGCCCCTCTGTCCCTCTCGGGTGAGACCCCACCTGCAGAGCTGCCTCCAGCCCTGGGCCCAGCACAGGGAGGAGCTGGAGCTGCTGGAACAAGTCCAGAGGAGGCACCAGGATGTTCAGAGGGATGGAGCAGCTCTGCTGTGGGAAAGGCTGAGGGAATTGGGCTTGGTCAGGAGAAGGGAAGGCTTCAGGGTCACCTAATTGCCCCTTCCAGTACCTGAAGGGAAGCTACAGGAAAGATGGAGAGAGACTTTGGACAATGGCCTGGAGGACACAGGGAATGGCTTCCCACTGCCAGAGGGCAGGGATAGATGGGATATTGGGAAGGAATTCTTCCCTGGGAGGGTGGGGAGGCCCTGGCACAGGGTACCCAGAGAAGCTGTGGCTGCCCCATCCCTGAAAATATTCCAGGCCAGGTTGGATGGGGCTTGGAGCAACCTGGGGATACTGGAAGGTGTCCCTGCCCATGGCAGAGGGGAACTGAATGGTTTTCAAGATCCCTTCAAACCCAGTCCATTCTGGGATTCTGTGATTTGGAAGGCAGTGTTTTACTTGATGCACTTGGGTTACAGAGAGAAAAGCTTCTGTGTTTGCTCAGTGATCTCTTCACACTCCAGTTTCCATGGTTGCCACCCAAACCTTTTTCCAATTTCCCACCTTCCCCACAATTCCAGTGTCCCAATCATTTCTGATGTTTTCATTTAATATGAAACATGTCACAGTGGCAATGTAGCAATCATACAGAGTTTAGACCTCACTGAAATACCTCAAAATATCCATTTTTCTGGATGCACAAACCATTTACTTGTTATTAGTATGGAGTATTTTAAGAGTAGCAGCAGGAGGAGTATCTGTGGGTCAGGTGAAAGTTTGTTGTGCCAGGGTGTAAAAGAATCAATGATTTGTCAGTATTATGAGATGCTTCTCTACTGTGTCACATTCCTGTGCCATAACTTGTCCTTTTTTCCAACTCTCTAGCCAGAGCTCTGCTTTTGGGGTGGATCAGGGCAGAAAAGGACAGCTTTGTGTTTCTTGGAGAGCCATTAAATTTACTCCTGGAGAGGCAGGAGCTGTCCAGGTTTTCTCCCCTTCAGATACATGTTATCACACATTAACTTATCTTGATTAATTCTGCACCAGATATGGGAGCAGTTCCCTGGAGTTCTTGTGAAAATGAGAGGGACCTGCTATCTCCCCATCATCCTCCTTTGGCGTCAGAGTGTCTGTCTCTGGCATGACTGGGAGCCAAGGGAAATTGCTTGACATCACTTCAATTTCTGAATCTCTCTGCAGCTGCAGTTTGGCACTGGGAAGGTGAATTCCAAAGCCAGTTTTATCCATTGGATGGTACAGATCATGTTGACACACTTCCTTTGCTCCTTGTACTAAATCTTCCAGGAAGACTTCCCCAGGTGAAGTCGTAGCAGCTTGAAAAGTTGAGGATTTTTTTTTTTCCCCTTTTTCCTTCTCTGTTTTTGTGCCAGAGGTGGGCAGATGCCACCCTCCTCCCATCTAACCCTAGATTATTTCTGAGCATCAAATTGTGATTCTGGTCACTGTAAGATCCCAGTCTGTTTTTCCCAGCCTGAGGTAAATCCTCTTCTGTGTAATACAAGTAAATTAATAATTTGGATAGAAAGTCACATTTCCAAGCCATGATTTCAGTATCATATCCAGGTAATAGGTCTGCATGTCTTCAAGACAGAATTTATTAAAATGTGTCACTTTTGACTCATTTTAGTTGATGTAAACCTCCTTTCTTTTAAAAAAAAAATTCAAATAGCCTAGTTTCTGCTGGGGAAACTTTCTTCTGAATTGAGCATGAAATGCTTTTTCTTTTATTCAGAAAATCTGTTTCATATGTGTTTCAGACTTTTGCTTTGATCAACAAACAAGTTGCCAATCAACCTATTGAAATTCACTTTTCCAAAGGAAACCAAAAGAAAAAAAAAAATTAATTTTAGGAAGTTCATTCCGAGTTTTGTTTCTTCAGACACCACCTCAAAGCCACTTTACCAAACAGATTCCCCCTGTAAAGGCTGTCTTTTTGTCTTTTGGGGTGTTTTGTTTTGGTTTGGTTTGGTTTTTCTGGCTTTTAACGTTTGTTGTTCTTTGACAAGATTATCTCAGCAGTGTCAGAAAGGACCTGACTTACCCAAAACAGCAACAGTTAACGAAATCCAGCCTCTGATCCGGGTTTTCCTCCCGAGACTCGGCTGAGTTTATTTTGCCATTCTTGAGAGGTGGTTGCTTTTCCAGTCAGCTCTGCCTTTGATATCCCAGCTAAGTAGAGCTGCTAAATTTGTCCTGGCTGTGTTTTCTTTTTGAGCATTTTCTGGACAAGTGTTTCAACTCTTCCTTTCCTGTCCTGTCTGATATCCAGGGATAAACACACCCGGACACACACACACACACATGCTGGTTCATCCAGAATCCTGGGCTGATTAGAGTCTTAAAATACTTCTTTCATTCCAGTTTGAAGGAATATTTGACATTTTTGATGCCATCACTATAATTCCTGTCTTGCCCAAAGAGCATTTCATCATAATTTCCTTATTTTTGTATTATTGCAGGAGGTTTGAGTGAGGAAATTTTTCTTTATTGTGGTAGAACTTAAAGAGAAATGGCAGAATGAATTTGGAGAAATGCTGAGCTGTCATGATTTGCCTTTTGAATTCTTCATTAGGTAACAGTAAGAATAACATAAGTTTTGGTGTTCATGTATACAGAAAAGTGTTTTTCATTTAATGGGGACACTAAGTCATGTTTAAGGGTAAAAATCAGCAACACAGGTATTTTAAAAGCAAAATTTTAGAAGTTTCTTTTACAGAAGAAGAGGAACAGGGACTTCTAAGAGGGAAGTTCTGCTTTGCCTAAAATGCCAATACATTGATTATTTCTGCATTGGCCTCTTCATTTTGGGTCTCCACATGTCCTTCTGGATAGATACAGAGTAAACTCTTTCAATCACCTCGAAAGTTAGTATATTTTAGGATCTTGTGTACTTTTAAAAATGAAACTGCCTCTTTTAAACATCACCCCAAACACTTTGTCCTAGAAGAAATTGGTAGCAGAAGCCCAAAATTTGGGAATCTTGAAGTGCTCAAGGGCTTTCTCTGCCCTGTCACATCTGTAAAGTTCCCCCCTCATTTTCTGGCATCCCTTGACGTTTGTGATGTGGATTTAATAGCTGCTGCAATTACATGAGCAGTGTTTTCTAAAATTGTTTCAGTTTATAAGTTGACAGTGCAGCCATGATTTTAATAGTGATATTGAGGGCTGGGGAGGAGCATAGGAGCAAGTCTTGAGATTTCTAAAACAGCCATTTGACAATTATATGTGGGTATTTGCTAGATGATTTTTGGTTTTTTCTACATCATTAGATCCAGGGGGGGCTTTGTGGAGAGCTGGCCTCTTGGTTTCCATCTGGAACGTTTATTTATCACCTCTGTGTTCAAATCTTACTTGAAGGTGCCTCTTAAAATGATGTTGATTCCATCTCAGTTATGGCTGACAATGTTTTAACAAGAAGTAGCTCCAGTTTTATAGAGGGTGGAGACTGAAGCACCCATAAATTAAATCCTATGTGGGCAGGAGATGGAAAGATGGGAGATAACCCCAAATCCTTGGAGACTCTGTCTAGCCTGTCCTCTGCACACTAAGAAAATGAGGTGGCAGGACTGGAGGAGCATAAAGAGAAGGAGGGAGCAGCAGAGAGAGAAGGAAAAGCAAAAGAAACCATTAAATAAAAATACTAATTTATAGAATGGGGCTTGGAGCAACCTGGTCTAGTGGAAGGTGTCCCCTGCACATGGCAAGGGATGGAACAGGTTGATCTTTAAGGTTTCTTCCAACCCAAACCAGTCTGTAATTCCATGATCATTTCTACATGCAGGGAATGTCTTTTTGCCAGCTAATTGGTTTTATTTGCAAGGGGAAGAATTCTCATGTAGTAAAGATTATTTAGTAGTGAGATATCTTTTAAACCCTAAGTCATCTGATTTAGGGTCTGTCAGAGTAATCAGTTTACACTGAGAATACAGAAGATTTTAAGTAGTTTTCAGTACTCCTAAAAATCCTAGCACAGTTTTTTTGTCTCCAAAAACTTCAACCTTTTGAATTCGAGTTGTGAGAAATACTTCTCTATTTTTTTTTTCTCCTCCTTTTGCTTAAGTCTAATTTTTACTGCCAGCCTTGGTGGTGTCTGTTCTGGAGAGTAGCAGGAAAAGCTGATAAGGGCATAGGACAGAAATCTTTGTGCTTATCTCCCTGCAACACATGGAGCTGAGAGTGCATCCTTTTCCTGTCCTAGGACAGGAGACGTAAACTGACCATCTCCTGACAGCAGGGACTTCAAACAGAGCCTCCAGCATCCAGAGGGTAGGAATCTTCTCTCAACTTCAGAGGCCAGCTAGGTGAAAGTGGGTCACTGGCTGTTTAGAAAGCTGGGTTTGTGCCAGAAAGAATAAAAAATAAAAAAAACCCCATCACATTTCTGATAACTGCTGGGTCAATAGACATCTCTGTAGATATTGTGGTGTTTTGTGGTGATTTTTTTTTCCCAAAGGGCATAAATTCAGCCTGACTCCTAATTGTTTGTTTAGACTTTCACCTGAAGGTGAATTAAGATTAAAACTAGGGAAAGAAAAAAGTGTATTATTCCAGGAGAGTTTTATAAAATCAGAATTTTGCTGTCAGATTTGGAACGAAGGTCAGACAAAAATTGTCCTCACAGGAGGGGTTATTTGGACAGTGTTGTTACAGATGAACATTCTTTCATGTATTGTCTTTATGTGACCTAAAAGTGAAGGGTCTGAGGCAGAGGGAGTGGGAATTGGAGCAAAGAGAATTTTCCACCAGGAATGCCTGAGCCTCGGTGTGCCTGGAGCTGTGCCAAAGCCTGGGCTGTGACTCTGGGTTGGAAACCAATTCTTGGAAAACTGTAAACACGGTTAGGAATTGGTTAGAGCAGCTCATTTGTTACACTTAATAACAGTTAGGGTTCATTCCTAATTTTCATCATTAAGAGAGGCACAGAAAGTCCCAGCTCTTCTGGCTCCTTCTTCCTCAGTGGCCAGAGCCCAGGAAGAGAAATGCAGGAAGAAAACCAGGAGTCCCCACATCAAATATTGATGCTGAACAGTTTGGGACAAACTGCTTCAGTGCTTCCCAGGCCTTGGTGTCCCTGGTGCAGGACAGCCCAAGAACTCCATGGTAATGCCAAGTTCAACACAGAAGATCACAATGGGAAAGAAGCTTTGGAAGTGTTTTTTTCTAATTAAATGCCTGCCTGACAGCCTGACCCTTTCCAGAGTGCCTTTGCTCTGGAGTCTCCCTTCAGGGAAGCACAGCTCCAGATCTTAATTTCCCCAGAAATCCTGGGACTCTGCAGGTTTCCCAGCTCTGACAGCAGCTCACATCAGCTGAAGGTGCAGCCTCACTCTCTGAACATTTATTTATTGCTCTGACATTGGCAGGCCTTGCTGAGGCAAGTCTCATCTGCTTCATATGTTCACTTGGAGACCTCACCAAGGCTGAAGAAACAGCGATGATCTCATCCTTTCCCTTTGTTTCAGGATGCACAGCAGTTCCTCCAGAATGATTGATTTGTTTTATTTTTTTTTAACAGTCACTTCTAGTAAATGTGAGAGCTGGAGGAATTAGGAGTATTAAATCTCAAAGGTTTTCAGCTCTAGGCTGGGGTTTGAGGTTTACTACAGTCCTTAATCTCAGCTCGTGGTCACATAACTTTGATAAAAGCTGGCTTGGAGTGGAAAAGCGGCAAACTTTTATCTCTTCCCTCCTTCTAATCTGATATTCCTGTCCCAGCAAACCTCAAATAACTTCCCAAATGCAGCTCAGGCAGTGCAGAGCTAGGACCCTTCAGCAGCAG
This sequence comes from Buphagus erythrorhynchus, assembly GCA_013400855.1. Classification (NCBI taxonomy): domain Eukaryota; kingdom Metazoa; phylum Chordata; class Aves; order Passeriformes; family Sturnidae; genus Buphagus; species Buphagus erythrorhynchus. Next base: position 41,331 of record VZTT01004386.1, read on the forward strand.
GATGAATGGGATCCCTGGAGTCATGTGATTAATCCAAATTTCCTAGTTCTCTTCCAGTCCCTGTGAATCAGATGCAAATTGTACCCTGTGGGGTTGGCTAATCTGTCATTGATAGCAGGCTCTCAGCTGCCTCTGCAGGTCTTCTGCTGTTTCCAAAATCATTCTCAAACCTTTACATTGTTGTTCTTTTCAGCTCTCCAGGATTCATGTTATTGTCAGCTCTGCTTTAAAGATAAAGCACAACTTCTGAGGAATGTTGTAAAAGCTTTTTCTAAAGCGTTGTGAATCTGAGACTGGGTTAAATTTGCTGAGATTAAGGGTTTTCTGCAGTCTTCAAACTAGTGATGGACTAAAGGCCTAAATTTTGGATTCAAAATCTAAATAAAGAGATGCTGCTGAGTTTTCTGAGAAGCAGAGGAGCTGGAGCTGAGAGTTCAGCTCCCAGTTTACACCCACATCCCCTTTTCTCTAAGGCAGGAAAACTGGGAACTGGTCTGAGCACAGGGTGTGAAGATCCCAGTCTGGGAGGGAACATTCTTGTACACAGCTCACCCTTCCCCTGGACTTGGCAAAATGAGCTCAGCTTCCTCCCTCTGAATCACTTGTACCTTCTGCTCTAGCACAGAGTTGCCTGGTTAGGTGGTGAACTGGGGTAGAAGATGCAGAGACAGAAATTTGTATGGTAATTAGAGTTATGGATGGTTTAGGTTGGAAGGGACCTTAAAGATGATCTAATTCCAACCCTCTGCCATGGGTAGAGACACCTTCCACTACCCCAGGTTGCTCCAAGCCCCATCCAATAACTCTTGTGTAAGAAATTTGCCATTTGCTGTCGAGCCTGAAAAAAACTTCAAGCAGCTGTTGGTTCTGCAAAAATTTCTGTGCTCTCAGAAGGACCTTGACCTGCAACTGGAATTTATCCCCAACCTTCCACATCACTTGGCCACTGCCTGAAAGGCCACATGACCCAGTAATTCCTGTTGGATATTGCAGAGGCTGTCACTCATCTCTGGAGCTGCCCAGCAGCGTGATAGGAGCTGTTGTTACGTGAGTCCCATCAGCTTTTCCGTGCCCCAGGACATTTGGGAAGCAAATCCCACCACCTGCCAGGGATTTCTGGGCTGTTGGTAAATTCCTTAGTTCCCTGAGAAATGTTGCCATGGAAGGTGGCCTTTTATTCCTGTTTGTGCTGGCTTGTCTGCATGAGTGTCAATGGCAGCATCAGACTGGGCAAAATGAAACCTGTCAGTAGCTGCCTCCTGATGTTAACATTGGCAGCAGCTCCTCGGAACTGTTGCAGGGAAATAGCTCTGGTGGCCAAATTCTTTCAAAATTCAGATATTACCTGTTTGAATAGTTAACTCCTTCAGGAGAGCTTTCAGTCTGTTTCCAAGCTGCTGTCCAGGTTTCTTTACACAGGAGGTAGTTTAGGAGAGGACCGAAGAACTCCTGAAATCCATCACCTTTTCTCTGAGAAGAATCAGCTCTGCTCATGTGGGTCTTGACAGATGTATTAAAAATCCCACTGCAACTGGGTGCTCTTTTACATCAACCCCACAGGCTTTGCACAGGTTGTTGTGTGCCTGACTAACATGGAAAGGCTTCTCCAGCTCTTTAAAAAATGGATCTTGGTTGCTTCTGTTTACAATCGCTATTTCTTTACCACGGGGAGTAGAACATGGAGGTGAGACCATCGTTCTCTCCCAACCTTTGACATTCACATTGCTCCAGCAGTCATAAACCCCAAATCATGCATTCCTGCCTATGTCCCTGGTTAAAGCTTTAATAGCTACTGGCACTCCAGGCAGAGATGAGGCTGGCAGATTTTCAGGTTTTCTCAATCATCAAGGCTAAATTACCATTTTTCTCTTTACAGCGAGTATAACCTGACCAGCCCTGAGTGTGAATCATGGCAGGCTCAGACTCTGAATCTGTAGTCTGGCATCTTAACCATTACTGTGACCCTGAAACAGCAGATTGTTGCTGTGCCTGACCTTTCCTCTGAACATATTTTAGGGAGTTAAACCAGAAAAGACATTTAATATTGTTTAGAAAGTGTCTGTGGGAAGAGGGGAGAAGATGGGTAGGGCAGGTTGAAAGATGAAGGGGCTGGAGCACCAGGAGCAGCTGAGGGAGCTGGGGAAGGGGCTCAGCCTGGAGACAAGGAGGCTCAGGAGAGACCTTGTGGCTCTGCACAACTCCCTGAAAACAGATTGTAGCCAGGTGGGGCCAGGCTCTTCTCCCAGGGAACAAGAACCAGGATCATAGGAAATGGATCCTTCACAGAAGCAAATTCCATCCCAAACTCTGCTTGGAAGTGAATGAGCAAACCCCCTTAGAATTTCTGGACACAGTGTCAGGAACCCTTCCCATTCCTGCCATATGGACTAGACTGAACCAGGTCTGGCTCCTTCCACCCTTCCTGCCATTTTTTAATTCCCAAGTGTGGCCTTTCAGAGGATGTCGAGCAGATCCCTTCACTTCCACTTCGGGAAAGCAGTGATGCCTGGCTGTGCTGGGTGGGCTTTGCAACAATTACACTGTTATTAATTGAAAACCAGCTTGAATACACACGCACAAAACTTCTAACAAGAATTCCCAGAGCAGCGTCCCACAGTGAACTCCCTCTGAGCCCAAGCAGAGAGATAAATCCAAATTTGTGCTTTTTAATTCCTACAGATGTGCAGCAAAGAGGGGAAGACTATTAGGGAATGAAAAATGTGGTCTCTCTCCAGGGAGTTGAATCTGACCTGGTGACTCCAGGCTTAGCAGGAGATACAAATGGTTCTGTTTCGCTGCTTTGTTTTAATGTTGATTTGTTTGTAGTCTGCCCGAGGTACTAATTGGTGTTTTACAAGTAGAAATACAAAGGTGTCTGCCCTGAAGAACTCACTAACAAAAAGTGCTGCAGCACCGATAATGACAGTCAGATTTTCTGCCTAATGAACCAATCGCTTTGATAAAATCTCTACCTCCTGGTGAATTCCCTGCTTTGATTTCCCCCTCGACTCCCATCTCCTTTTACACCTCACTTTGTATTCTTTTTCCCCTCTGCTTTAAATTTTGGGGGCGGTTCGAGCTCTAATCAACACTTTATACAGTGCAGCTCCTGGAAAGAAAGTGAATCACCTCTTTCATTAGGAGCAAACAATGCCGGCTGATGTTGCAACCGTGGATATTTCAGCTGAGAAAGTGGAAGCCCCTGGCCTGGCACTGGATTTTAAGAGGGATGGTGGCCTGTCATTAGCTTTTAATCCCTTCAGCATGCTGCGGTGGCTAACAGGTTGTAACATGGATGTCAGTGCCTGCATTTGCAATGCTCATACCCAGGATAATAATTGAACAATTCCTCCTCTTCAGTGCTGTGTTGGCTTCTTACCACCTATGACTTAGCACGGATTCTTGCTTTTTTTTTTTTCTTCAGGAGGTGTTGATTGCTGCAAAAATAGTCGTGTTAATGGTTGCCATCTGCACCTTACTCTCACTGCTTCCATTTGGATGTTGTTGCCACTTTTCCAGAGGTGATTTCCTCTCTGGGAGAGGGTCTGTGGCTGCTGCTTGTCTGCTTCAGCACAAAATATTATTCTAAATGCTCTTTAGTGGTCATTTATACTGTTGGTACTGTTTTCCTGTTTCTTATTGAGCCTCGCTTCCAGCTTAAATCAACACCTCCTTTTAACAAAGGTCGTGTTTGCATGAAGAAGGTGAGAAATGTCTGAGAAATCAGATTAAGGGTAGTTAGAATTAATGGTAAATAGTTCTGGCACACTTGATTTAGGGGAGCTTTGGACCAATCAGCATTACAGGGATTTCTTTTTAATCTCTATCTGTGTGATATACTGCTTTCTAAATTGTCCAACTACTTTTAGATATGGTGTTTTAGACATGCAGAAGCATCAATAACATCCAGTAACAGGCTGGATGAACTACTGAAATACATCGTGACTTTCTAATTTTATACTATTTCATATTAAGTTCTATTTTACTCAGGTGCATTTATTTTTATTTATCAACACTGAATTAGTTTGGTTTTATTTCAACTACTTAAAGGTCTGCTTCTATTTTAGCTTGGCTTCCAAGTCAGTTAAAGAATAGATTTTTTTTTTTTTTTAACACTTAGCATGCTTGGAAGTGTTTGGAAGACGTGGATATGGCACTTGAGGATGTAGTTTATGGGTGAACGTGGTGGTGGTGCTGGATTGACTTTTCCAACCTTAATGATTCCATGATTCTGTGATTTTTTTGGTCTATTCCATCCTCTCTCACTGATTTGAGGCACAATGCACAGGCAGACAGCAGCCTCACAAATACGAAGTTCCTACTCTTTGTGAAAATAAACGGTTGCATGAAAAGGAAAGACAAATTGTTTTCCTGGCTGGGTTCAACTGTATCATTCAACATCAGAGAATCCACATGGAGGAAAGGTGTTAAAAACTCCATTATCACAGTTACAGCTTCTATCACAACCTGTTAGAAGCTTTATCAGGTCCAGGGTCATTCAGCCACAATATCCAAAGATTGAGGAAGTGGAGTTGCTTTGTTTTTTACCACGACCATCCTTTTGTAAATGAAAAATGGAGCTCACACCTCGTGACCTTCACCTGTGCTTGGAATGACTTCTTGGAGAACTCTGTGGCTCCACCCTCCTGTTTTTCTCAGGGCATTAAGTGTGGGGTAATGAAGGGAATGAACCTGAGCTGGCATTGCTCAGTCACTGCAGGGATTTGAGATGGGATGACTTGGTGGTGGAGGGACCACCCAGCTCCAGAGGCAGCAGGAAGGATCAGCAGAGGGCAAACCCAAGGAAAGAACAGGGCAGTGGAGGATTGACTGGAAGAAGGAAAAGCAAAATTAGCAAGCAGATTTAAGGTGGATTTTTGAGTGTAACTGGGGGTAAGCAACATCTCTTGAAGCTTCTGTGTTCCTGCTAAATGTGGGGCCACTCAGGTCTGCTGGATGACGGGACACTCCCCATCCCTGGAAGTGTCCTAGGTCAGGTTGGACGGGGCTTGGAGCAATCTGGGATAGTGAAAGATGTCCCTGCCCATGGTCTTTTAGGTCCCTTACAACCCAAACCATTCTATGATTCTTTCTTTCCCTTTACACTGTTTTAATGCTCAGCATCAAGCAAGAATTTCTTTGCTGTTTGGCATCTCTTTTTTTCTCTCTGCTTCAGGGCACTTCGGACTTCTTGGTGAGCTCTTCTGAGCCTTCCATTATGGATTTGAAACCCCAACCA
>VZTT01004386.1:48813-72429 GCA_013400855.1 Buphagus erythrorhynchus
TTGGAGCAATCTGGGATAGTGAAAGATGTCCCTGCCCATGGTCTTTTAGGTCCCTTACAACCCAAACCATTCTATGATTCTTTCTTTCCCTTTACACTGTTTTAATGCTCAGCATCAAGCAAGAATTTCTTTGCTGTTTGGCATCTCTTTTTTTCTCTCTGCTTCAGGGCACTTCGGACTTCTTGGTGAGCTCTTCTGAGCCTTCCATTATGGATTTGAAACCCCAACCAACAGCACTTCCCTCTCAACAGAACAGCTTCCCACAGCTGAGGAATGGGAGGGGGCTGGGGACAGCCAGCTCTGCGTTGGGCTGATACATCCCTGAGAGGAGGGTGCAGCCAGCTGGGAGTCAGGCTCTTCTCCAAGGTGACAAGTGACAGGACCAGAGGGAACAGCCTCAAGCTGCACCAGGGGAGGTTTAGATTGGATATTAGGAAAAATTTCTTCATGGAAAAGCTTGTCCAGCCCTGGCACAGCTGCCCAGGGCAGTGGTGGGCTTCCCATCCCTGTAGAGATTTAAAAGCCCTGTGGATGTGGCATTTGGGGACATGGGTCAGTGGTGGCCTTGGCAGTGCTGGGCAGTGGTTGGACTCAGTGATCTCAGAGGCTTTTCCAGCCTCAGGGATTCCACGCCTCTGTTTTCCTTTGCTTACCTACAGACCGCAGAGCATTAGGAGCGATTGAGACGTTGGGAACAAATTGGTCTTCCCTTTAATCTTACATTTCCTCTTGAGTCTTCACTTTGCTACTTATTCCTGGAGCAGTTTGCTGCTGAGCTGTGATAAGCATCCCATCCCCACTCCTTTTCCAGAGCTCCTGTGCCAGGAGACGTTCCTGCTTGGAAGGCGCTGCCTGCGGGATCACCTACCTGGCAATTATTTGTATTGTTTTGTACCCACTCAGGGCTTTAACCTGCAAGTCCCTTGGGGCACAGGTTCTCTGTTTTGTGTGGTTCACTGGGCAACCACAGAGCTCTTCACTCCCCTCAGGGCATTACACGAAGTGTTAATAATAAAATCCTAGGAAATCTATCTGGAATTGCAGGCATGGGGATTTTCTCATTGTTTTTTTTGCATTGCTGCAATCTTTATGCAGTACCATAAAGCTCAGACTTGGTGTAATGAAAGACAAGTGTGCCTTTAAAATTCAACCAGGTCAAAAGCAGGGATGCAGTCATCACCAAAACAATAACAAAAAAAAGGGAAAGCACCTCTTCTCTAGAGCCAGGCTGGGAGAGCTAGGAGTGTTTCCCTGGAGAAGGGAAGGCTCCAGGGAGACCTCAAAGCCCCTTCCAGTGTCTAAAGGGGCCCCAGGAGAGCTGGAGAGGGACTGGGGACAAGGGATGAAGGGACAGGACACAGGGAATGGCTTCCCACTGCCAGAGGGCAGGGATGGATGGGATACTGAGAGGGAATTGTTCCCTGTGAGGGTGGGGAGACCCTGGCACAGGGTGCCCAGAGAAGCTGTGGCTGCTCCTGGATCCCTGGAAGTGTCCAAGGCCAGGTTAGATGGGGTTTGGATCAACCTGGACTAGTGGAAGGTGTCCCTGCCCATGGCAGGAGGTGGAACTGGATGAGTTTTAGGTTCCCTTCCAACCCAAACCATTCTGTGATTCCATGAAAAGCAGAGCAGAAACAAGAAGGTTGGCCATGGAAAGCAGCTCAAGGGGAAAGAAGTCCAAGGATGGGTTTGAAGGTGGAAAATGAGGCTCTTTACTCCCAGGAGAGGAATTCAGTGTAACCCCAAGAGCAGGCTGGACAGATATGGATGTGAAACAAGAATAAATCAAATGTTGTTACCTTTAATGCTTGGGAGATCAGGACTGGATTGCCCATGAGCAGAAAAGCAGAGATAAGATCCTGACTGTGAGGCTACAAAATGTCTCAACATTATAAGGATCAGAGAATCACAGAAGGGTTTGGGTTGGAAGGGTCCTTAAAGATCATTGAGTTCCAGCCATGCTGTGCCTTTTTATCAGTTTTGAAGGACAAGACCTCTCCTCTTGGACATTTAAAATTTTCTTTGCCACTGAAGCCTGGGAAATGTCTATTCTGTACATGCTGATCTGAGCTGTTCTCTCCTCAAATGACCTAGGGTTAAACCAGGTGAGTTGTTCTGCAGGTTGGCAGAGCCAAAGTTGTGCCAGGGATGGCAGATTTCACAAAGTGACCATGAGGATCCTTTGTCCCAGGTCACAGCAGACGTGCTCTGTCTTGCTCAGGCTGCAGGGCTGGGTGGGACATTCTGGCACTCTCAGGCTCCAGGGATTATCCATAAATTAGTGCCAACTGCTCCATTACAGGTTTTCCAGCTGCTCTGGGGCTGAAATGTGCTGTTCACTGTCCTGTTCTCAGTGGGGATCACCTCAGTTTGGTGTTTCAGGACAGGATCAGTGGTGGGTGGATCTAAAATCAGAATTTCAGAGTGTGGTCATCATTGTTGACCTACTCAAGGTTGTAAAACGTGGAGATTTAACCATATACTTTCTCCTCCCCTTTCCTCAACATTATTCCTTCTCTGTACATTCCAAATGCCATCTTTCTCCATCCCAAAGGATCATTTATCCTTTTCTTCCCTTTCTTCATCCTCCTTTATGCTTCCTTGGCTCCCCAGCAGAATTCTGCTTCAGCCTTATTAGAAGTCTTTGTCTAATTGCTTTGGCACCTTATTTTTCAGTATTGAAGGGATACCCAGGACTCATAACACTTCCAAGGAAGTGTGCAGGAACCTTGAAGAGCTGTCTTACAGTAGGAAGCCTCAGGAATTGGAAATATTTTATTTGCTGCTGAAATAAGAGCGAGTTTTGAGGCTTTCCCTGATAACTGTTACCATTCCCTACTGGCTGATGTGGGGTGTGTGGATGGAAACCCAAGAACAGGTTCTGTCCTTGTTCTCCTCCAGCAGCTTTTTCATCCTAAATGATGTCATTATGTTGGTGTTGCATCTTGCTCATGGTTACAGTCATCCTCTTTCCTTCCTTCAGTGCTCCTGTTGCCAGAGTTAATTTAGAACCAAATTATGAACCTTTCACCTCCAATTCTGAGATTTATTGTAGTGTTCTCTATGTAAATACTCACAACTGGTCGTGTTAATGAACAGGGGAAAGCAGCAAAGCCTGGAAATCCAAATAAAGTCAGAACATTTTATGTCTTCTTTAAAACACAGCATTCACCTTTGCTTTTGTGCTGCCTTGGAGGAGAATCTGTGCCTCCAGGAACTTGGAAGCTGCAAGCGAGCACGGAACAATGCAAGTCTCTGCAGAAATGGGGCTGTGATAACTTGGCTTTTTTGGCCTACATTTCTCAGTGGTTATTATTTGTTAATTATGTTGTAGAGTGCTCACAAGTGGGCTAATTGCTTCCCCAGAGAGCTTGCAAGGAAATGATGGACAGAACAAGGGCAGGATGTTACACATCTCAGATAGCGAGAGGGTAAGGTAGGACACGGGCAAGATGGGTAGGGAAACACTTGGAGCAGCATTTTGAAGCTGAGAGGAGAAGAGTTGGGTTGGTTTTTGGAGGGAAGGATGAGTCCCAATTGGAATTGATCTGAGGAGCTGATTGTCAGAAGAGTTCTTTAAGGAAGCACCAAAACTAAAGGCAGAAACGAAGAAGAAATGCAAGAATTTATGAAAAACAGACTGCAGAGAGGTTGTACCTGGTGGGGTTGTAGTCACTGGGCTGTGCTGTGTGAATCCTGGAAAACAAGGATAAGATCTTATGAACTGTAGGCACACTGCATGAATGGTATTCCTTAAAAGAATAAACCCCCTTCCTCAGACAAACTCTTTTCTTCAGATCCTTATAGATAGGAGAGAAAGAAAAAAATGTGCATACACAGCCCTGCTGTTGTATTTAAAATTTAATTCTCATTCTTGCTGTTTGTGTTTCTGCATCTGTCTTTTAGCCTACGCAGGAGGGCCCTGCTGGTATTTATGGTATTTCTGGTCTGTCCTGCCCCAAATTGTGAAGTTCTTATTCATTTCCCTGTGCTCTGAGTCCCCCCTTCGCACCTGCTTAGAGGAAAAGAACCAAGCCTGAGGAAGGCACACTAAAAAGTGATAACAAAGTGACACAGGGTATTTCTCAGGGGCTCCTGGGCCAGTGCTGGTGCTGGAAAACAGGAAATGTCTGTCCCCTTGCCCAGAGGTCTGAGCTGGTTTGGATCCATGGATCAGCTCTCCCACAAATCACCGTCTCGGATCAGAGAAGGGAAGAAGCTCAAGTGTCCATTTTCCTTTTGAGAAGCATTTTCTGAAGGGAAGGGGAAAGGAGCAAAGCTTTGGTTTAAATTACCTGCTTCAAATGCTCCTGGAAGCACTTTATTTCTACCCAGATCTGCTTTTCTATGTGTATTATTAGAAAAGAGCCAGAAGAGGAGTCTGATATAGGCAGGTGTTGTTTTCACATTTCAAAGCACGTGCTGTTTCCTCTGCCAGAAGCCAAAGCTGTGATGCTGTGACTGTGCTTGCTCTTGGAATTGCTACCACAACTCTTTTCTCTCCTCTGGTTGCTCCCAATGGATTTTATTCCGTTCTTTCTCTCAGCATCCCAAATCTTCAGAGCCCTCATTGATACCTCTGATTGTATTAAGTCTGGCCAAGCCCACTTGTTACTTCTTTTGGGGTTCTTCTGTGTCTGTGGAGCACAGGATGAAATCCTGAACTCAAGAAGCAGTGAGGATTTGGTCTCTTGAATCCTTAATAGCAGCTGCCCATTCCACACATTACAAAAGGATAATAAAAGGTGCCCAGGGAGTGACAGTGTGGAGAAGGCTGGGATTGTGTCTGGGCATGGCAGTGCCACAAGACAATACCCACAGTACTGGGAACAGGGATGACTGTCCTGGACTTTGAAGACTTTTTAGACATTTAGAGTCTGAATTCAGGATTAACAAAACAATCTGCACTGATTTGCATCCTGGGCTGATCCCCAGTGTGTGCAGCAGGGGAGGGGGGATTCTGCCCCACTCAGGTGAGACCCCACCTGCAGAGCTGCCTCCAGCAGCAGCAGAACAACAGAAGGGGCCAACAGCAGAAGGACGTGGAGCTGCTGGAGAGAGTCCAGAGGAGGCACCAGAGGTGTTCCAGGGGCTGGAGCCCCTCTGCTCTGGAGCCAGGCTGGGAGAGCTGGGGGTGTTCACCTGGAGAAGAGAAGGATCCAGGGAGAGCTCAGAGCCCCTTCCAGAGCCTAAAGGGGCTCCAGGAGAGCTGGAGAGGGACTGGGGACAAGGCATGGAGGGACAGGACACAGGGAATGGCTTCCCACTGCCAGAGGGCAGGGCTGGATGGGATATTGGGAAGAAATTGTTCCCTGTGAGGGTGGGGAGGCCCTGGCACAGGGTGCCCAGAGAAGCTGTGGCTGTCCCTGGATCCCTGGAAGTGTCCAAGGCCAGTTTGGATGGGGTTTGGATCAACCTGGGATAGTGGAAGGTGTCCCTGCCCATGGCAGGAGGTGGGACTGGATGAGCTTTAAGATCTCTTCCAACCCAAGCCAAACCATTCCATGTTTTTTCTCCTGCCCACTCCTTTAAAATATCTGAGACTTTAAAAAATCTGAGACTCTTGGTGATTTGGTTCCTCACAGATCCATCACAGAAGTGCTGCTGGGTCAGGTCTGTGTTCAGTGTCCCAGCCCCAGGTGCAGGTGAGTGGAATTCCAGGGTTATTTCTATCCTTGTTCATCTGGGATACCTCTGTGAAGGATCTCAGGGCACCTTACAAACACTTTATGAAACTCCTAGCTCTGCTGTGAGTTTCATGCAGTTGATCAGGCATGTTCTGTGCTTTGATAACCTGTGCCAGAGCTGGAGGGAATAATTTCTCCAGGGTTTCCCACCAGCTGGGAAGAGAACTTGGGAAACGTGACCTTCCCAGTGCTGTGCTGGTTTTGCTGGACTGTACTTCCTCTGTTATTCAAGGTGAGAACAGAACAGTTAGAATTGATTTAGGTGCTTTTGGGGAAGATGAAGTCACTGTGTTTGGATCTCTGCATCGTGCCAATAGAGAGATCCTAGGGGAAATCTCTTTCTTTAGTTTTGTTTATATCCAGCGTAAGGCACAGATGTAATTTGCAGGGAAATGCGAAGGAAGAGAGGTTGTGCTGGCCTCAGCAGAGGAGCTGGAGTGGAATGAGATGTCACAGGGATATCTAAGTGTCTCTCAAGATATGAAAAGGATTTTCTCTGCCATGTGCTGAGTTTTTTAACTCTTTCCTTATGTGCTTTCTGCATCTCTTGGGAATTATCCCACGGTGTGTATTCCCCCTTAGCTTCAGCTCCTGGATTTTACTCACTGCCTTTGTTGTGCAAAAACTTAAATAAATTTGGTTTTTTTTTTCCTGAAAAGTGTAAGAACAGTAGGAGGAAGTGTGTGTGTGCCCTGTGGGACACAGTGCTGAGATTCCCAAGCTGCCCTTGGACATACAGGTGCTGTGGCCTGACCAGGATCTGCTCAGGACAGCTGGAATGAATCCCCAGGACTATCATTGCAATCAAGTCCTTGGCCAAAATTTAATCTGTTGCACTTTTGCAACCCTGCTGTTTCCTGTTCCACTGGTGTTTGCAGGCTGGAGGCAAAACCTGGCTGAGTGTCACAGCTTTATTGTGCAGCTCCTGTTTCACTGATGGGATCAGGCTGGGCTCCAGCTCATCCTACACCCCTGGAAATGAATTGTTTGTATCACAAACAAATGGCATTTTGCACACCAGGAGTATTCAGCAAGAGAGATGGGGGCTTTCTGTTGTGTGAATGAATGAAAATTGCTAAAATTGGCCACTTGCTGAGGTACAGGATGAGCTTTTAACAAAAATATTAAATAGGAGGACGAGACAGGCTGGGAGAATTTGGATGTGGTTTTAATAGAAGCGCATCACCACAGAATTTAAAACTGAAATGAAAACGGAATCAGCAAATACAATGTCAGTGAAAAGCTGTAGATTTTGCTGCAGTGGGGTGAAATGGGTGCTGTTATGTGGTGATAAAACCTCCTCATTAGGATGTGGTGCCATATCCAAGGCCAGGCTGGATGGAGCTTGGAGCAGCCTGGGATAGTGGGAGGTGTCTCTGCCCTTGGCAGGGGGTGGAATGGGATGGGCTTTAAGGTCCCTTCCCACCCAAACCATTCTATGATTCTGTAACCAGAACAGGGATATCCTGAAGGATGGTAAAACCTCTGTCTTTGGAGGTTTCCATGACTCCACTAAAATAAGTGGAGCTGGTCTAGCACTCACAGTAGTTCTGCTCCAGAGGTCAGTGATTCTATTAATAACCTCCAGATTATTTTAGTCATAGATGTACTATAATAAAATTCCTTGGCCTTTTGATTGCTAGAGAGGCAATCTGCTCTTTTGTAGTTGCAAGTGTAGCAAAAACGGATCTTCATAATTCCATGGAAAAACATTATATTTTTAAAAACGTTTTTCCTTGTCCCCTTTCCATTAATTACTTCCTAACCTCTCTTCTTGTCCTTGCTGGGTTAGAGACAGCTGATGGCTCATGTGGAGTGTAGAAGTTAATATCAACTGCAAGACAGCAGCTGATGTTTCAATATATTCTGGCACAGAATTTACTGTAACAGAGTCAAGCAGGAAAGTGCTTCTCTACAGTAATTGGAACTTGTCCTTTTAACAAGTGTCATGTCATCCAGGTACTGGACATTCAGGATTTTCATTCCATTTCCCATCAGTGGGTTCACTGTTCTATTGGTACTCAGGATAAATAGTAGTAAAATTAAATCTTCCTATGGATATGTGGCATGTCCTGGTAATTACAGCACCATGACCAACAAAAAATAGAAGTTGCAGGTGACCTGAATTTTTACCACTTTTATCCAGGTTGAGTATCCCTGCTTCTCATCTCTTTAATTAAACCCTGATTTATTTTAACACGCTGCCCATGGTGGAATCATCATCCCAGGGGGGATTTAAAAGCTGTGTGGATCTGGCACTTGGGGACATGGGTTGGTGATGTCCTTGGCAGTGCTGGGGAATCTTTGGACTCAATGGTCTGAGAGGGCTTTTCCAATCTCTACAATTCTGTGACCACCAGGAGGTCAAATTGTATCCCTGTTTAGGTTTTTGAAGCATTGCAGGACTGAAAGATGCTTCTGGAGTCCAGATCCCACATTTTCCATTCTAAGCAAGGATTAACTCCCCCTAACCCTTCCCTGGTAGTTGAATGAGTAGCTTTCAGTGGTTGAGACCTCCCAGTGGCTGTTGAGGCTTCACAAAGATACTGATTTCTCCTACTGGCAAAGTTTTCCTGTGGATAATTTCTGCTGCTTGTCCTTTTCCTCATGAGCTCCAGGGAAACTGTCCCATTTTCCCTTTGCATCAGCCCATTCTGTATTGGGAGTCTGTTCTCATCAGCTCTTCACAAGATGCTGTCTGCAATAAACCAACTTTAATCAGGTAAATTAAAAGCATTGGAGCCTCCTGGGTACCTGTTCTGATGCCAGAACTGACTGCAGAACTGATGGTATGTGGCCTTATTTATGCATGTATTTATTTTAATCCTGCTTAAACTCATCAGGCTACAGGTCTTTGTTCACCCTCTCGCCTGTTTGATCCCAATCCAAATGTTAATGCTCATACTTAACTTGAAGTTGTCAACTCCTTGAAGCAAGACTCTATCAGCAGCTGATGTCTGCAAAGCTCCAGAGTGACTCTTCAGGAATTTTCTGCAGCCATTCCTGGGATGGAAAGATACAGGGATGCCCTCAGCTCTTGCCTGTCAAGTTTTGTGCACTGCATGGGGCTCCTACCAACCTCTTGGTGAGGATCTGAAGCAGCAGGAACAGAGCAGGATTATTTTAATCTTATTGTTACAGTTTCTCAGCAAGAAAGTTGGTAAGAAAGGCAGAACAGGGGTGGCTGCATTTTAAAGCTGAGTGATCCTGTGTTTTCCATGGAACTCAGGCTCCATGTGCTTCATCCAGCCCACTTTCTGTAATTTAAGTGGGAGCCTACTGAAATAGTTTAGCTTTATTCTGCCTTTTTGCTCATCCCTTCTGGACTTTGCCTGTTGTGTCGTTTTTGTGAATCAGATTTCACTAAATTGTTGTGAATTAGCAACAAAGCAAAGTCGTGTGAAATTCCTGGGCTTAAGTAATAGTAGTTCAAATGTAGCAGATAGAGATGGTATAAGAGATTCTTTTATTCCCCTTTTTTAAGATTTTAAGTGCTATAAAGAAAATAACTGCATCCTGAAGAGGACAGAAACTTCTCTGAATGAATCCAGGCTGCTCTGTTGCTCCTGTGTGTTGCCAGCACCCTTTGCTTTGGGCAAGGGTTCTATCTGACTTTTCCTCCCAGGGAAAACGTGCAGGTGAAGTTCTAATTTTTTAATATTAATTATAATAATCCCAGAATAGTTTGGCTTGGAAGACAACTTAAAGCTCATCTCATTCCCACCTCTGCTATATGCAGGGACACCTTCCACTAGACTAGGGTGAGTTTCAAACCCATTTGGTTTCATGACGTGCCTAAATCCTTTCCACTTAAAGCTTCTTCTCTTCTCCTTTTCACTGATGTGAATTCCTTTGGTAATTGACCATAATCCCCTGGTTTTTTCCTGTCACTGAATAACTGAGGGATGCTCTGGGAGTGGGATGCCCTGGAGATACAATCCTGATCCTGCAGGATTCAAGGGAACCAGGATTTCCCTCTGTAAGTTTAGTGTACTCCCTTAATGATCTAATCAGCAAGCGAAGAAAGGCAGAGAAAAACACGATGGTACATGGAGTTCTTTATATCCTTTAGATTATTTTCCATACATTTCACTAATTACATAAACAGATGATATTTACAGGGGACTTCTGCCTGTAATTGACCTTCATCTCTTCCTCTGCACTTCCCAACCTCTCCTTGAATTTTCCTATTGTTTCCTCTTACTCATTCCACATTTAACACCACATTTCAAGCAGTCCCTTTCTTTTGCTTGGGACCATCCTACCAATTCCCTGTTCCCAGTTCCTTCTACCTTCATCTCCTCAGCTCGATTTTGTGGGCAGTTTTGGAACTCATGGCATGGACAAACATCTCCAAAGCCTAATCTTCAGGTTCCCCTCCAGTTACAGCACAGTTGTTCATTTCCTTTTTACCTGACATCAGTTCTCTGGAGCAAGAATATTTCTTTTTGTCTTTCATCTGGTCTTTCAGAAGCTGCAGCAGCACAATTCACTTTTAGGGGTATCTGTCTTATTTTTCTTTGACATTTTTCTCTGTGTTGGGTCAAGCAGGGGAGGAATTGCATAAACTGTGAGGGGTTAGAGAAAACCCCTGGACAGAGTTCAGCAGTGTTCCCATGGCTACTGGGACAGGTACACCACGGAAGCAGGAATACCTTGGCATTCAACAGCACTTCCAGGTGATTTATGGTTTTACACAAGCTTTTCCTAAACCCAGAGGTTTTCTAAGGTTGGCACCTCTTTGCTTGTCTCCATGCCCTGTTAGTTCTATGCTCAGTGGCCCGTGGTTATTAAAATTCTTATCAATAAAGGAGTTTCTGAGCAAGGTTCTTATTTTCTAAACTCATACATACCTTTGGAACTCCTCTGCTTAACCAAAGGAACATTTGTTTTATGCCTAATGTACTTCATGAAAAGAAAGAAATGTGTAGAGCTCAAGTAATATTTGCCTTCAATTACAGTAATTAAGTTGTCAGGACTTGAAGTCACCAAGGCAATGAGAAAATCCTTTCCTGGTTGGCCGGGATGTTCTGGGCCCAAGCGTGTTTTACACGTTGGGGTGGGGAGGGAAACAGTTCTGGCTGAAAACCTGGGAGTCTGTTTGTCCTTTTGCAATCCAGGGTGTCAAAATCCTGCTGTGGGGGGGAAGGAAAATGACCCTGTTTGCCTGGGCTACAGCAGGGCCAGGGAAGTGATTGTCCCTCTGTGCTGGAACTGCTGGGGCACCTCCAGTCCTGGGGACAGCTCTGGGACCCTCCCAACAGGAGGGACCTGGAGGGGCTGGAGCGTGTGCAGGGAAGGGAACAGAGCTGGGGAAGGGGCTGGAGCACCAGGAGAGGCTGAGGGAGCTGGGAAAGGGGCTCAGCCTGGAGAAAAGGAGGCTCAGGGGGGACCTTGTGGCTCTGCACAACTCCCTGACAGGAGGGGACAGCCAGTGTGGGTCGGGCTCTGCTCCCAGGGAACAGGGACAGGACAAGTGGAAATGGCCTCAAGCTGTGCCAGGGGAGGCTCAGGTTGGACATCAGGAGGAATTTCTTCATGGAAAGGATTGGTAAATATTGGCAGGGGCTGCCCAGGGAGATTTAGAGTCCCCATCCCTGGAGGTGTCCAAGGAAAGTCTGTAGATAGCACTCAGTGCTTTGGGCTGGGTGACAAGGATGGTCACAGGATGGACTTGATGGTGTTGGAGCTCTTTTCCAACCTAAATGATCCTGTGATGACATGGGATTCTCTGCTTGCTGTGTTAGGTCTTATTAAACCAGGTGTAATACAAATATAGCTCAACCCATTTATCCTGGGAATTCTGTCTTGTTAAACTTCTGCTGCAGCTCCCCTTTCAAATGTAACCTGTGTGTGGATACATCCTGTTTTTCCCCCTGTTCCACATCCCTTTTCAGGCTTCTTTGCCAGAAGTCAAATAGTTTCAGTTACTTCATAACCCTTCAGGAACGCTACAACATATCCCTACAAGAAAAGTCCCTAATTTTGATAAGTGCCCACACAAACATCACTGGAATCTCAAGTGCAGCCTTACTTTCGTTCCACTGGAATAGCTCTCTTGAAAGCAGATGGATGAGGAAACCACCACTCATAATGCATCACTAATGACACCAATTTGTGCATTCCTGCTCATGGGAGTAAAGGTTATGGATGCATAAGGAGCCAGACCTGGAAAACCTTACTCACAAACCCTAATAAACCCCACTTCAGCCCTCAAGTTTAATGATGCCCTCAAGAGAGGCAGGTCCCTTATCTGCAGCATCATGCAATAACTATAAAGTGTTGAGATAAGTGGAGTTTTATCTCCCAGCTCTCTGCTGGCCTTCCCCAAGTATCAGGTTATGGCAGTGAAAGTGGCTGTGTCTTGGAACCCAGAAGCCTGGGATTTTCTTTCTGTGCTTTCTGGCACTGACCCCCAGGAGAACACTGCTTTTGATTTGAGACCTTGGAGAAGGCTTCCAAATTTGAGTGATGGAGTTAAAACCACGGGTGTGTAGTTAAATAGAGGTGTGTGATTTCACATGGTGAGGGGTTTTGAATTTGGGATTTTTAGAATATAGTAATAGGTATGGGACAAGGTGGAAGTTTTTAGGTGTTGTCTCTTTCTGTCTTCTTCATGATTTCAGGTAGTAGTTTTTGGTTGAATAATTAGTGCTGCACTGTGGGTCGTCATGGATGTTTGGTTATTAGATCAAAAGTATAAATAATATAGATGTTAGTTCTTTATTGGACTGTTTAGCTTTAAAAGACCTTGTAACTAGCTAGATAGGCCTCCATTTTGCTCACTTTTAGCTGGTGGCTAAAAGTGTTGCAGAGCTCTCTGTACTTTAGATAAGTTTTAATAAACAACCAAATCTGAACACGAGAAATTCACCTCCTTCATATTTTTAATCCTGACTCTGAGTAAAAACAGAATGAAAACAAGCCACTAATTAGGTGGTACAACTAACCCATTTAAAGCTGTGAAATCTGACTACTCTGATTTGGGCAGGCAGGATTCAGGATGTGTGGGCAGAGCGGGTGCTCTTACCCACCCTTGTGCATTTATGAATGGAAAAACAGAATTATCTCTGACTGTAATCCCTCTGGATGCCCTTTCATTCAGGAAGGGGTTGTAGGGAAGATGTTAGTGAGTATTCTGTACCAACCTTCCCAGCTTTTCCCATCCAGAGAGGGTACCTGGTTCCCTGTGGTGTGTACAAGGCTTTAAAAAACAAATAATGAGTGGAGGGAGCTGGGAAAGGGGCTCAGAGGGGACCTTGTGGCTCTGCACAACTCCCTGACAGGAGGGGACAGCCAGGGGGGTCGGGCTCTGGGAACAGGGAACAGGGACAGGAGGAGAGGGAATGGCCTCAAGCTGTGCCTGGGCAGGGTCAGGTTGGAGATCAGCAAGAATTTCTCCATGAGAAGGATGGTCAGACACTGGAGGGGGCTGCCAGGGAGGTTTGGAGTCCCCATCCCTGGAGATGTCCAAGGAATGCCTGGATGTGGCACTCAGTGCTCTGGGCTGGTGGCAGGGTCAGGTCAGTCACAGGCTGGACTCGATGGTCTTGGAGCTCTTTCCAACCTGAATGATTCTGTGATTCTAACTCAGACTGGGACATTTCCAAGAGTCATTTGTGACTTTTGCCAAGCAAAAGGCTATACCACAAAGGCTTTGTTTTGAGTGCTTTGGTATGGATGTGAACAAGGCTTAATTTCAGCTGCCTTTCTGGTTTGTTTCTTTTGTAAATCTCAGATAATTTAACAAATTATACATATCCATCTTGTGGCATTTGTTGCTTTCTCAGTCAATTCTCTTCATGCCATCCATAACATCCATCTCCAGAGCTATGCTTTGCTTTTAGTTTGATATTTCCTTTCTAGAAAGGAGACTCTTCACCTGCAGCTGGAGATGAGCAGCTCTTTATTTCATGTCTGCAGAAACCTTGTAAGATGTAACCTGTGATGTTGTTTGTGCCATCTGATAACCTGTGATCAAATGGAGCCTGTTTAAATAACAACATCTGGGACACCCTGACAGCAGAGCAGCTCTGAAACAAACATTTCCAAAGATCAGATAAGATGGAGGAGATGCCTCAATGCTGGATTGCTCCCTGGATCACAAGTTCTTTGCTGAAGAGTTATTCCAGGCATGGGATTTCCTTTGTGCCACAGGCTAATGGATTGTAGTGGATCATTTTTCTTGCTGGTTTATGTCTTGCAGGGACATGTGCTTTGTAAAGTCAGTGTAATGCACTGAGTATGACACTGGTAGACATGAGTTATGTAGGAGTAGGTAAAGTAAGGAACTCAGAACAACTGAAAACTGTCTTGGTTTGTGTTCTCTTGCTGCCTTCCCTCCTTCCACCTCTTTTCCCTAAATCTACAGCATTTCACATGAAGGGCTGCCTCACTTCCACCCAAATCTGTACTGTTGCAGTTAATTTTCAAAGCACCACGTTGCTTTTCAGTATTTTCCTTATCAGTGTGCAAAAAACCAGCATTATGTTTAAAGCCGTGACTCCTGACTCACTCCTGCTCATCTCTGTTCCCTTGCAGGAGGATTTTGCTGGTCCTGACTCCCAGGAAGAGAAGAACAACTGCCTCTCCAGCCCTGGAGATGGGTCCAATACAGTGAAGAGTGTTCTCACTGTCCAGGAATATTTTGCCAAGCGCATGGCAAAGTTGAAAGGATCCCAGGAGGAAGCAGAAACAGAGGTGGATCATTCCAGCCCAGCAGCTGATGAAGCTGTGGAGCCTCCAGAAGAGCTGGAAACCAAAGCCAAAAAGAAAAAGAAGAAGCAGAAGAGAGATGATGAGGCAGAGAGGACAGAGGACTGTGAGAAACCAGGGAAAAAGCCTAAGACAGGGAGCTTGAATGGAAAAGAACTGGATGATCCACTAAATGAATGTCACAAAAGGAAAAAAAAGAGGAAACATAAAGAGGAGAATGAGGGAGAAAACATCAGTTGTGATGAAAATACAGGGAATGGAGAAATTTCTGTGGGAATGTCTGAGGGGGAAGAACTCAGTGCAGAGGAGCAGGAGGAAAAGCAGAGGAAACGCCACAAGAAGAAACACAAAAAGCAAAAAGAGGAGACAGGAGAGTATGGGGAGCAAGCACCCAGAAAGAAAAAGAAGCACTGCAAGAACATTTAACCCTTTTAGACTCAAAGATGAGTCTGTGTTAGAGGAAGCTCTGTGTAAACATTGCACCAATCCAGACTTGGACACTGCTCCAGTAGAATGGATCTGAACACAGGCTAGATCTAAACTCAGACTGCATCTAAACTCAGGCTGGGTCTAAACTCAGACTGGATCTAAACTCAGACTGGATCTAAACCCAGCTCTCCCAGGGGAAAACATGGTGATGGGCCAGCAGGAGCTTCATTGCCACATTCAAAAGGGATCCACATGGAAGATTAACACATCAAGACTGTGAAAGGCAGGGAATAACTTTCTGCTACTTCACACTGACTGTGTTTTTTTCAGTTCAGGAAAAAAAAAGTAAAGATCACCTTAGTACTGCCTTTTTATTAAAATTGTTTTAATTTGTGAGAGCCCAGCTCTGCTTCTGGAAGCAGAAGGGGGTTTGCAAAGCTGTATTTTTTCACTGATTTTTGCAAGGTGGTGTCTTAATTTTTACATTCATTTCTTTTTATATATAAAATGAATGTTGTTTCTTCCCAAAATGTTTACTTCTAATTAAAAGTTTGCTCCTGAGTGTCAGCACTAAAGGATGAAATAAAAAGACCTCCCTGTGCCTCCAAATCATTGTCAAACAATTTAAACTTTGCACCAAAGCTAAAGGAAATGTGTATTAACCTTATCATTTATTAACCATACCTAAATCTTTATTTCCAGGCAATACTCAGGATCTCTTCACTGGTACCTCTGGAATCCAGAAAGCTGCCTTGGATAGAGCAGGGTTTTTTCCTGAAATTGGAAGACCAATTTCAAATAGATTTTAAAAGCACAGCCAGATTGCTATTGCCATTCACACATTGAAAACTTGCAATTTGGATTTATAACCAAACTAGAGCTTGTTTCTCATTGTAAGCCTGCAAATAAGGAATGCTGGAACTGGGCACTGCCACGAGCAGTTTTGTGGGAGATCTGAGATCATGTGGGAGCATGAATTTTGGCATTTTAATGTCACTCAGAGCTGTCAGAAGAGATGGGTGAGCTTGGAAGTGATGGACTGGGAAGAAGGATTTACCTTCCTGCTGTCCTGTCCTGATATTTCTTTGGCCACAGCAAACTGACAGCACAACCCTGAACACCAGCCAGTTACCCTGGCAGAATCCAGAATCCAAATCCATGAGCTGCTCATTTCATCCAGGCTGGGTTTCATCAGTGTAAATCTAAAACATCCCATTGGCTGCTCTGCTGAAGAAAATGGGTGCATTTTTATATTGTCTCAGCTCAGCAGAGTTGCTTAACATGGTCTGAGGAACATTGTCAAGATGCAGATGTTAATAGGGAAAAAAATCTCCTTAAGCTGCCTTTATTGTGCAGTGGAGAAAGCTCCATCTGCAGCACCCAGACCACATGGATGATTTGGTTGCAGCTCAACTCCTCCTTTTTTAAGATCTCTTGGTTTCCAAAGCACCTTTTTTTTCCTGCCCTTAGGACATGCTCATTCACTGCATCAAAGTGAAGTTTCACTTCTTGTATGGGAGAACAAGATGCCTTTCCCTGGATTTCACATGTCAGGGGTTTTAACCTTTGTTGCATCTCCTTTTCAGGCTGTACAATTATTATTCACCGTAATCTGCTTGTCCCTGGCTTCCTTAAATGAAATACCACCAAATACCATCAGTTGTTGTCAAACTGGGAGGAAACTCCATGCTTGAGGTGAAAAAATCATCTTCTCAATGGAAGAAGACAGCAAAATAATGTTTTATGTTAAAACTGAAGTATCCCTCCTGATTTCTTGCTCACCACAAGGCGGAATTTTTTTTATTAGAATCCAAAAGCCTGATTGTTTCCAATTATTATTTTTTAACTCTTAAGCCATCTAAACTTTACAGCCTCTCTGGGATTTCAGTTTAAAAAGGTGCTAGTCAAGGAATAAGGTTTCCTTCAAATGCTGCTGGGCTTGTTTGCTTGTTCCCTCTGTGAATTTTCATGTTTTTCTGTGTGCTGATTCTTGTGGGTGCTTGGCCACATTCCAGTGTCAGTTACAGGAAGAATAAAACCAGGAATAAACCTTTAAATCTGTGCTGTTGCTCATGTTAAATTTGGGATACCCAAGACTTAAATCTGGCTCAGATGGAAGTATCAGCTACCAATGGAAGATCCTCTATTTCTGCAATAAATACATGGCACTTTATCCAGGGAAATGTGGAATTTTAATGTGTCCCAAGCTCTGCATGTGGTTGTAAGAGGGGAAAATCATAATAAATAAATAATCATAAATCATAAATTGCTTGTATTTGACAGAAGCAATTGATTTAACTGCTCTGCTCTGTGTTTGTGGTCAGCATTACTCAATGAAAAGCTCTTCATACCAGATACTGTCCAGTGAAATGGATGATTGGAACAAGAGGAACATGTTTCAGAATAATAAATTACACATATATATATTTTGGGGTTTTTGTTTCTAGTGGGTTTTGAGTTCGGTTTTAGCCCAACTCTGGGTTTGGCAAGGAGGCCTTTTTTAGAAAGCACAAGAAAAAGAATTACGTCAGTGCCCAGATGGTGGAATTAGCAGAATGTGAGCACAAAGGAACGACTTGGTTTCATTTCCGCGAAAATCTGACTTTCAAACTCCGAGGCCTTTTGTTATGAATTCATCCATTGTACTCACAGAATGAGGTGGCTCCCAGTGAAATTACCTGGACACCAAGGAAAATGAGACTCCCTGCTCTGCTGTCGTTCCTGAACGGGGAACGAGGCATGAGCAGCACAGATATTAAAATGTTTTCAGTTTTGGTAACCCTGGGTCAGCAGTGACTGAAGGAAATCTTCCTTTTTGCTTTGGGAATATTCCAACACTGGTTTCTCCTGAGCTGTTCCATTCTCTGTAGGGATAGGGCTGCTCTTGGCTTTGAGGCTCAGAATTCACTGCAGGATCCACGGCCAAGGACGTGATTGGCAAGTGCAGTGTTAGAGCAGCAATAATGGAGGTTGAATTGTGCTTGTAAACACCTGCAGGCACCAAACTATCCTAGGAGGTAGAGACCATGGGAAAATAGTCCTGGTACCATTGTTGGACCCAAATTTGTGTGAACTTTATGAGCTTTCCTTGGAGCCAGGGGTGGGAGATGGCACTGGAGCATCCCAAGTGACAGCCCAGACGTGGTAAAGGCAGAATTCCTTGAATTTCCTCCCAAGGTGTTCCAGCTCTGATGCTTCACACACAGCCAGCATAAAGCAGAGGTAGAGAATTGTAGAAAGAGGAATTGTAGAATCATGGAATCACTGAGGTTGGAAAAGCCCTCTAAGACCATCCAGTCCAACCATTCCCTCAGCACAACCAAGGCCACCACTGACTCATGTCCCCAAGTGCCTCTTAGTAACAACCAGGGTTTTTTAAAGCATAAATGCAAGGCACCATTAAAGATTTCAGAACCACCTCTGCTTGTGTTTAAGTGAATTTGAGTCCATTGAGATGCAGCTGCTTTGTGACTTCTGTGAATTGAAGGGGCTGGAGCATGTCCAGGGAAGGGAACAGAGCTGGGGAAGGGGCTGGAGCCCCAGGAGAGGCTGAGGGAGCTGGGAAAGGGGCTCAGCCTGGAGAAAAGGAGGCTCAGGGGGGACCTTGTGGCTCTGCACAACTCCCTGACAGGAGGGGACAGCCAGGGGGGGTCGGGCTCTGCTCCCAGGGAACAGGGACAGGATGAGAGGAACAGCCTCAAGCTGTGCCAGGAGAAGTTCAGGTTGGACATCAGGAGGAATTTCTTCATGGAAAGGGTGGCCAAACATTGGAAGGGGCTTCCCATGGCAGTGGAGGAGTCCCCATCCCAGGGATTTCCAAGCCACGTGGATGTGGCACTTGGGGACATGGGTCAGAGGTTGCCTTGGCAGCGCTGGGGACTGGTTGGACTTGATGATCTCTCAGGGATTTTTCCACCCTAAACCATTCTGAAGTATTTGGGGACAGCTCAGCATGGTGTCCATGGCTGCAATTCTCTTTCCAGCTGCCCTGGTGCTCTCTGCCTCCAGCTCCTCAGCTCTCAGCAAGGACAATTAGCTGCATTCATCAGCGTAATTAACCAATTTTCTCCTGTTTAAACACACAAGACCGAAGTTGTTGCAGCATCCACCTTCAAAAGGCACAGTTTAGTCACGGAACCTCGGAAACTGCCAACACTCAGGGAAGGAAGGAAGCTCCAAGAAGAGAGAGAAACCACACAAAGTCTGTTGGAAACACTGCCCAGCATCACACCTGGCTGGAAAAAAGATCTGGGAATGGTGTATCCTGTTGGATACAGGGTGAGGATTGTGGGCATCCAAAGCCATCCTTTGCCTAATTCCTCCTCATTCCAGGGCAGAAACCCCCAGGAAGGATCAGAGCTTGGAGACCTTGGGACAATAACCGAGGATTTTATCTCTGTACCTGTTCCATCCAGGGATAAACCCATTTTTTCTTGGATAACCAAACTTTTAGTGATGTGGGAATGGGAAATGCAGTACAAATTTTGTGGTGGCAGAAGTGGGAATATTGTAAAACAAATTGATGCTCCGTTTCTCAGCAAGTCAGAATCTGCTTCTGAATCACTCAAATACATTTTTTTCTTATCTTAATCCATCTTTATAAATTTAAAGGTGTAAGAGGGAAACTCTTCCTAGTTCCTTTTAAACTAAAGGCACTAAAATATATGTTTCTGTAACGTTAAAGCTGCAATTTAAAAGTAGTAAGAGCAGAAGTATTCAGCATCATGCTGAAAAATATAGCATTTGGGGGGGGGGGGGAAGGGGGAAGGTTTTCTGCATTTTTTTGTATGGTGGGAAAGCTCTGGGGTTTTTTACCTAGAAAATAAATGGTCCAGGTAGCAATCCCTGGGGAAAACCTGGTGGAATCAGGGAGGATGGGCAGTGGGCAGAGTTGGGAACTGCAGCACTGAGAGAATCTTCTGCTGGGAACCCCCAGCTCTCTCTGCAGAAACTTCCCTTGGGAGCCAAGAGTTTCATCAATAATTAAGGAACATGTGAATATTGAGCTAATTT
Source organism: Buphagus erythrorhynchus (assembly GCA_013400855.1). Taxonomy (NCBI): domain Eukaryota; kingdom Metazoa; phylum Chordata; class Aves; order Passeriformes; family Sturnidae; genus Buphagus; species Buphagus erythrorhynchus. Next base: position 68,658 of record VZTT01004386.1, read on the forward strand.
AGGATTTGCACTTTCTCACATATTTTAATCTCCCTGAAGGTTGGTGGGGTGCGAGGTGGGAGCGGGGGGAGTGAAAATAAACCCTCCCTTTGCAGGAGTAAAATTCCAGATGTCGGATCCACACACCCCCCCCCCCCCAAAAAAGAGGGATATTTTTAAAGAGATGGTGGTTCCATGTAGGGTTCAGCCACTCATTTTCTGCCTGGCCCATGGGAGTTGTTGCCACTGTTCCCCATCCGTGAAAATGGGGGAGAACAAAGCTTTCTTCCCCCCTTTGTCTGCTCCGTCTATTTTTCGCTCGCGGCTTTTCACCGTAATTTCCCTGTTCCCAAAGCCCTGGGAGAGCTCTGCTGCTTCCTGTGCCCCAGATACAGGTGAAGCCTTGCAGCAGAGAGGGGAAGGTGAGCACACACACACACAAAAAAAAAAAAAAAAAAAAGGTAATCCTGAGGTTTTTCCAGACTAATTACCCTGGTGGCAATTAAGAAGTGGCATTTTCACATGGCCCCAGCCTCCTTTATGTAACATGGGAGCTTCCGACAGGACAGGTTTGACCAGCATTTTAGGCAGGGTGCAGAATGAAACCCTCCCTACTAATGCCATCAGAATGCCAGGTGCTGCAGGAGAGGGGGAGAAGGGAAAAAAAAAAAAAGAGTGGTTATTAATAATAGTAGCAGTGTTTGCACTTAAAATTCTGTGTGGGGGCCCTGGGAAGGGAGGAAATCCAAACGAGGAATATTCTGCTGGATTTCTTTGTGCTGTAGCCACACAGGAGCCCCAGATTGTGTCTCAGGAGGTTCTGAAAAGCCACGAGTTGACCCCTGTGGTTCCTTTGGGAGGTCAAATGTTACTCCCAGGATGTGGAGGGAATAATGAGGATCAGGAACACCCGGAGAGGTGCTCTGAGAGCTTCCAGGCTTCAGAGGCAGGAGGTGGGTGCAGGTCCTGTCCTTGCTCAGGGTTTTGTCCTCTCCCAAACCTTTCCACCCATCCTGCAAAATGTGGAAACAAAAGGACAAGGTGGAAGCAGTCCTGTAAAAGGGATCAAGTGGAATTCATCCATCTCTTTCCTTTTCCCAGGAAGGAAAATTCTGCTGCTACTACTAAAAATTCCTGGCCTCTGGGGCCTCGACTGAGGTGTTTTTATATTCATGATGTCCAGGTCCTGAGCATCCTGAGGGTTAAAAAGTAACAGTGAGCCATGCAACATATTCACCATACCCAAAGCACCATCCTATTCAAAATAAAACCTTTCAACCCCTGGCAGCCTCTTTTTCAGGGCACTTCCACCCTTCCTAAAGGGAGCTAAACAAAATTAAGGATGTTCCAGGTTTTCTTCCCAAATCCTCGCTGCCAACCTCTGCAGCAGTTCCAGCCTGCAAAATGCACCCGGGGAGAGCTGTGCAGGGCAGGGTGGAGAGTTTGGCATCTTCCCTCCCTGCCCCATCCCGGCACTTCAAGGCGTGAGACGGGACTTTGGGAGAGATCTGGAGCTGCTGGGACAGAACAAGCTGTCCCCAGGAGCGTGCCCGGCTCCAGACCTCAGATAAAAGGCAGCTCCTCCGAATGTGTGTGTTTGTGTGTGTGTGTGTGTGGAAAGGGTTTATAAATCTGTCCCGAGACCAGGAAATCTCCTGCGCCTTTTAGATTTAAGAGAAGTTGCCTTCCTGTTGTATTCCCAGATAACGCAGCTCTGATGGAGCCCACTTGTAAATAGCTTAATAGATTTAATCAGTTCCTTTGGAAAATGTTGTTGCTTCCGCAGGGTTTTAGTTCGGTCCCGGGGAAAAGCTCGGGCAGGGTGAGCTGCTGCTTCTGCTGCGAGCGAAGCTGGCAGATCCCAGCTCTCCTGACCCCAAAATCGCTGCAATCCACAAGAAACCAGAGCCGGGGCAGAGGGAAGGGAGAGACCAGGAAGCCCAGGCGGATCCTGCCCGGCTCACGTTTCCACGCGCTCTCTCCATCACTCCTAATCTGACAAGAGTCAATAGGAACACCCAGGCACGTGGGAAACCTGCCCCAGCTCCCATCCTGGGATCATCCTGGGGTTTTCCCTCCTGCTTTGGGGTCAGATGGGGCAGCCTTGGCCAGCCCCAGGAAACCCCCGCCCGTCCCGCACCCCGTCCCGCTGCTTTTGTGGCAGCACGGAGAGGAAACCCACGGCCAGAAAAGCGGAGCCGCTGCAGCCCCGTGCCCGCGGGTCAAAATCATAAAGGAATCCAGCCATCAAATCCATCCCCCCGGGCAGGTTGCAGGGATGAGCCGGGAAAGGGCAGCCAGCTGGGGATTTTCGGTGCCATCACCTTCCTGGAAATCCTTTGTCCTAGTGAGAGGAATGCTGCTTGCATGGCTTTCCCACCCTTGTGAGCACCCAGCTGGGGTTAGTGGGGAGCACCATTGTGTGGCTTTGGGACTTCCATCCTTTTTGGGATGGGGCAGCACTCCATAAAAAGCAGCAGCAAGGAAAAGATCCTTTGTCTCCAAGTGTCCAGGCATGGGCAATGGGGACCGATTGGGGATGTTTCAACCTCTTTGAGCTGTGCCCAGCCCCATCCCTGCCTTGTTTTCCCCTAAAAGGTCCTTTAGGAGTCCGACCAGGCTGGACAAGCACCCGCCAGCACGTTCATTGTGTCGAGTTCCCATCCCATACTCGGGGACCTGGAAATTTGGGGGTGAAAACCCACATGGCGTGGGCAAAGCACAGCCTGGGCTGGTGGTTAACGCAGGAGAAGTGGGGAAAAGATTTCTCTGCCTGTGGCATCCGTGCCTTGATTTCCCTTGGCAAAGAGAGTTCCTGCAGCTTGTCAAAGCCTGGGGAGGGGCCTTTTGCACCTCAGTGGGATCTTCCTTTCGGTGCCATTTTCCTTTTCTTTCCAAGTTTTCAGTGCCTTTATCTCCCCTCTCTGTGTTGCCCCCCAGCCTTTAAAGTTTGAAGGTCTCCGAGGTGCAGGGAGGCAGCGGGGCTGTTTGGGGGCGGGACATCTCCAGCTCTCTCCTGACTCCCTTTCAGCGGGCAAAATGAGGAAAAATAATAATAAAAGAGGGGGAGGGGGGAGTGGGAAAGAGAAAGGGGGGTGCTGGGGNCCGGGGCTGAGGAGTTTGCAAACAAGGAGGAGCAGCGAGTCCCTTCGGTGTCATTGGAGGAGGCTTTTTCCAAGGAGCTCATAAATACGGGAGAGGCCGGGCAGGAGGCTGGGACTGCGCGGGGACCCCGAGGGCAGCGCGGCGGAGCCGGGGGGGGCCGGGGGGGGCCATGGCTGCGCTGCTCAGCACATTCCCCTGGCCGGAGCGGCTGGAGGGGGACACGGGCGAGGGGCTGTCCCCAGGGCCACCCCCCCGAGCGTCGCAGGGAGAGAAGGGCTCCGAGAGCCGCATCCGCCGGCCCATGAACGCCTTCATGGTGTGGGCGAAGGACGAGAGGAAGCGGCTGGCGGTGCAGAACCCCGAACTGCACCACGCGGCGCTCAGCAANGATGCTCGGTGAGGAGCGCGGTGGGCGCGGGTTTTGGGGGGTGAGGGGCAGGGGGAGGTCGGGGACCCACCCGGGCATCCCCTGGAGGGCAAATCCTGTCGGGATTCAGTGCCCAGGGGCACCCACCGGAGATCCCTTGTCTGGATTCGGTACCCACGAGTTCACCCGGGCATCCCTTGGGGGGTAAATCCTGCCCGGATCCGGTGCTCCGGGGTGAGCACCCACCCACCCATCCAGGTGCAAATCCCGTCGGGATTCAGTGCCCAGGGAGATCCCGTGTCCGGATTCGGTACCCAAGAG